>QFET01002897.1:0-102779 GCA_003316355.1 Tuber calosporum
CTGTTGGACAGTGGCGCTACGGGTGCCGTGCTAAGTAGCACCTGGGTTAAGAAAGCACAATTACCATGTATCCGTCGGAAATACCCGATACCAATCTCTGATGCGCTAGGCAACCAGATTCCAGGGTCCGGGGCCCATTACACCAGGAAGGTGTGAATGAGGATAGGTGACCATGTGAATAATATAAGGTTTGAACTTGCGGATATGCCGGACATCAAGGTAGACGGCTATCTTCCGATGTCGTGGTTGAAGGACCACAATCCTGATATTGACTGGGAAACTGGTATTCTAAAGTGGCGTTCAGAATACTGTAAGACTAACTGTCTTGTCGGTAAGCGACGAATGGAGTTCATCACCAGTGTAGAACTCCTAGCCGAGGATAGTAGTCAGGTGTACCTTTGGGGTATGGCAATATATACCGGAGAAGATAGCAAGGATATTAGCATCAGCCTACTACCAGAATATAGGGATTATGCAGATATTTTCAGTCAAGAGAATATAACTTCCCTTCCCCGGCATACAGAGATTGAACACAGGATTGAACTCGAGTCGTGGGCCAAACCGCCATCGGGGCCCATATACCCACTCTCTAAGCGAGAATTAGATGTACTATATGACTACATCCGGGAAATGGAGGAACAAGGGAAGATCCGGCGTTCTACATCGTCCGCCGGAGCCCCAATCCCTTTGTGCTAAAGCAAGATGGAACGCTTCGGTTATGTATCAACTATTGAGGACTTAATAAGATAACTATTAAGAACAAGTATCTTTTGCCTTTTATGAACGAGCTACGAGATAGGCTCGGGAAAGCCACAGTGTTCACTAAGCTGGACCTAAAAAATGGCTATTATCTCATCCGGATGGCACCTGGTGAAGAATTGAAAACCACATTTAAGAGTCCATATACCCTGTACGAGAATACGGTAATGCCGTTTGGGCTATGCAACACACCCTCTACCTTCCAGAGTATGATCAATACCGTATTGAGGGATATGCTCGATGCAGGAGTCATTGCCTATATAGATGACATCTTGATATACGCAGAAATGATCGAAGAACCTGTTACGTAAGTTCGTCAGGTAATGGAAAGACTGCGCAAGTCAGGTCTTTGCGTTATCATGAAGTAGTTCACTTTCCACTAAAGGGAAGTTGAATTCCTAGGGTATAAGATATCTGAGCATGGGATATCTATGACGACTCGTAAGGTAGAGGAGATTAAGGCTAGGAAGACTGCTCAGAACGTAACTGACCTACAATGCTTCAGGGGCTTTGCGAACTTCTATCGTCGATACATCAACGGGTTTAGTAAAGTGGCAAAACCTGTGACGGATATGACCAAGAAGGATGTAAAGTGGGACTGGTCGCCCCCTTGTGAGCGGTCATTTGAACAT
This sequence comes from Tuber calosporum, assembly GCA_003316355.1. Taxonomy (NCBI): domain Eukaryota; kingdom Fungi; phylum Ascomycota; class Pezizomycetes; order Pezizales; family Tuberaceae; genus Tuber; species Tuber calosporum. The sequence continues at coordinate 1,392 of QFET01002897.1, forward strand.
CTAAAAGAATTGTTCACCACTGATCCGATTCTGACACACTTTGTTGGCTCTCATCCAACTAAGTTGGAGACACACGCCAGTGATTTCGCATTGGGTGCTGTCCTATCCCAATTATGTGATGACTAGAAATGGCACCCAGTGGCCTAACACAGTAGGAAGTTCCTGCCTGCGGAGGTGAACTACGATGTTCACGATAAAGGTATGACGGCGATCGTCGCAGCATTCAAGGAATGGGATCATCTATTGCGCTCGGTGGAGGACCAGATTGTGGTATATACAGACCACAAGAATCTGGAGTACTTAAATAGTACCAGCGTCCTAAACCGGAGGCAACACCGCTGGGCGGAATTCCTACAACCATTTAACTTCAAGGTGGTATACCGAGAAGGCCGGCTTAATGAGAAGGCAGATGCGTTATCGCGGCGTAGGGACTACCGCCAGGAAGGGGGGAGTGATCCTCTACCACAAACATTTTTTCGGCCTGGCAGAGGCACATACAGCAGGAACGAGACCTCCTGCGCCCACAGATGCTACTTACTTATCAAGGGTTTCGCCTGCAGTCTGGATTTCTGACAGCCTTGCATGCTGCTGCGAAACTAGATCAGGCGTACCTGGTAGTACTGAAGGCAGTGGTTAACAAAAGTAACACTGTGGATGCCCATATTGATGTGGAAAAGGACTTGCTCACCTATAAGATTCGGTGGTATGTTCCGAAAGACGAGTGGCTTAAGCGAACAATCAAGGAAGCAGAACATGATTCACGCATCGCTGGACACTTTGGAACATACAAGACAATAGCACGAGTTAAGGCAAACTTCTACTGGCCGAGAATGGAGGAAAACATCACTGAATATGTTCGGACCTGTGATGTATGCCAAAGAAGCAAAACGATCCGGCATAAGAGGTTTGGCTTGCTTGAGCCTATTGAAGTTCCGATGAGACCATGGAATGCTCTTTCCATGGACTTCATTGTTGCATTACCAAACTCAGAGGGATATACAAAGATTGGGGTCATAGTGGATAGATTCTCCAAGATGGCTCACTTTATCCCTTTAGCAACTGAGGTGCCCATAAAGAAACGTGCCCTCATATTTCTGCAAGAGGTTTGGCGATTGCATGTGCTCCCAGAATCGATCATTTCTGATCGTGATACCCGTTTCACATCCAAGTTTTGGATGAGTCTCATGGATCTACAACAAGTCAAACTCAATGTATCTACGGCCTTCCATCCGGAAACAGATAGGCAAACTGTGAGGGTTAATCAGACCTTGGAACAGTATCTAAGAAGTTACAGTTCCTACCAGCAAGACGATTGGGCTGCACTACTACCCTTAGCGGAGCTTGCATACAATAGGTCAGTATCCGGGTCGTCAAAGGTGTCACCCTTCAAGGCGAACTACGGGTTTGTGCCACGGACCAATTGGTCCGGGGCCATGTCTGAACATCAAAGTATACACCCAAACAGGGAACTTGTCTTCAAGGATTGGGAGGGTACATGGCAAGACATTCGAGAGACACTACAGAGGGCCCAGGAACGACAGCGGAAATGGCATGACCAGAAGCGTCTCCCATCACAGGAGTATGTCAGCCTGGAGGATGTAGTCCAGGGCAGGGCTAAGAAGGCAGACCGATATATGTTGGACCGATGTAACATTCGCACAGAGCGACCTATGGAGAAACTAAACTACCAGAGATTTGGCCCTTTTGGAGTTAAGAGGAGAATAGGGACACGGGCTTATGATCTACAGCTGCCTGCAAGGTGGAAAATCCATCCAGTCTTCAATGTGGGACTTCTCGAACCTTACCTTGATGATATGGTAGGCAGACCTGCTAAAGCCATACCAGAACCTGCCATGGTAGATTCGGAGCCCAGCTATATAGTAAAAGTCATAGAAGATAGCCGGTGGTAAGGAGGTATGAAAGCAAAATTCCCACACCGGTTTGTACAATACTTGGTGTCGTGGGAAGGGTATGGCAGTGAAGAAAATTCATGGGAGCCGTTCGAGATGTTGGAAGGAACCGCAGGCAAGGCATGGCAACGTTTTCATGACCGGTATCATGCTAAGGCAAGGGATCACCGTGTATGAAAAGTACCTGAAAAGGGGATAAGTGGGAAAAAATTAGCCCACACAAGAAAACTAAGTCTGAGGACAGACTTGTGGAAGAGGGGAGTAGAGTAACGAGACCTAGATCAGTTGGTATAGCTTAACGAACCTCAGCCCAGCCAGTGGTCCTACCAGGACGTGGACAGGAAGGGTACCAGACACCTGCAAAGTGACATAGCAACCATAAGTACTTTTCCTGAAGAAAGGGTACCTAGGTACCTAGTTAGATAGGGTAACCCAGCAAGGCAGGGTAACCTTGGTGCACACATAGGTAGGGTAACCCTGCTAGACAGGGTAACCCAGAGCTACAGTCAGGAAGGGTAACCCTCTTGAGTAAGGTAACCCTCTTGAGTAGGGTAACCCGGAAGCATGGTTAGGCAGGGTAACCCTTTAGATAGGGTAACCCATCTCCTCAGTCAGGCAGGGTAACCACTTAGGCAGGGTAACAGGGAGCCCTAGCTAAACATGGTAATCAGTGTAGACGCCGCTAGGCGTGCTACATTCGTGTAACCAGGTATTTCTAGCTTGTGGAATCGCGTGTAACAATTAGGTCAATTACGCGGAACGTTCTGGTTACGCAAACGGGCATTACATAAACTTCCGCAGCGATTTGCACCATGATAGGGCCCAGTTACCCTACCTTGGGGATCGCGGATGAAGTCGTGGAAATCTAGTTACCCTCCCCTAACATTACGGGAAACGCGAAATCCTACTACAAGTACCCCAGGGTGGTTGGAGTGATTTTGTCGCGTCCAACACCCGCTTGCGCCACCCACGTTCTGCCCTTGCGGCGGGAGGGAGAGGGTGACGGTTGGTTAAAGCCTCTCAAAAGTGTGGAATCAAAGGTGCTAGCGTAACCCTGTATACATCACCGCCGTCCTTCAGACCAGATGCTGTCCGCAGGATATATATAGGGGTGGGCGACGGCCGACCCAGGCAAGTTGTTAGTATTGACATTAGATGGCCTTCCGAGGGTACTCTAGGTTCCTATAATCGCTATGGGAGGTATGGGGGTCCCACGGAATAGCTATCTGAGAGTCGGGGATAAAGGGAAGTTTGTCCGGATAAAACTCTACTACTTACACAATGACAGCTCAGGCGCTATACCATTACTGAGGGACGTTACACGACTCTAAGAGGCATTCAGTCTTATATCGGCTATGTCGATCCCTGAACGGTTGGCTATAGGTTGCGCCTATTTAGCCAACTCAGTAGAAGACACTTACCGCGGGGGCTACGCAGTTACAAGGAAAGCTGCCGATAGGCCAAGTAGACACAGTTGACTGCAGTGCTTGCATAGATGGAAAAGCCATAGGGCTCCTGAGTCTCATACCTAATTTTGGGTTCAAAGTCGGATTGTCAGTTGGCCTTTGACAAGACGGCGATCGGAAAGGTTTTCCTCTCCTGCAGGTATAATCAGAATGCATTGCAGAAAACCTTTATGATTGAACAGACTCAACTTTTCCGAGCGATCCACAGGCCCTGAGTTAATTCCCGAAGGGCCATGTGTCAGATGATCCCAGAGTGGAGAAGGGAGCTCTCTTAATGGTCGGTGTAGGGATAGGTGTCGTTGGCTTTATAATTCTACTTAAGTAAACACGAACGGCACTCTACTCTGATAACGAACTATCCTCACGAGAAGACTTGAATTGAGTGAAGCTCTGGCTTAACGATATTAAGTATTATCATTTGATTCAATTATTTTATCTTTACCTTCTGTGAACTTTGCGTTGAGTCTCTTGGTGCGGGCGCAACCTTAGGATCCATCTTCCTATAGGGTGCCCCCGTTACAGGTTTGAATAGAAAGCTCAATCCACACCACAATATGTAGTCATCTACTGGTTAGTACTGGGACTGCTCAGGCAAATTCTACTTACCAGCGCTGTCAATGACTAGTTGGTTTTACAGTAGATTAGATCTATTGGCTAATCATGAGGTGGGCACAGTTACCTCTTTTTGGTTACTGCGTAAGCTTCATGGTGCTTTCAATCAACGAAAATTACCACTAGAAAACATTTATAAGCTCCAGGTCTGGGCAACTATGGTGGACATCATCATTATTTGTGATTCAAACTCTTCTCCAATTATTGGCCTCTGTGCCCCGTCCCCTACTGCCAGATCTTCATCATCCTTATCTAGTTTCACCATGTCTGCCTCCTTGTTATCTCCAATGTAACACCTGTTATACTTGTATTCTCCATCACTCAGCTCCAGAATATTTTCTGATGGCTCCAGCTCCGGACCTCTGTAAAGTTGATTATCAGGAGGTCCTATCTGAAGTTGTAATGCTGCCTGTATTGATGCCAATCTTGATTAACATGTGGAGAGACATGAAGTAGGACACGATAAAGGAGAAATGTATTGCAGCCAATATCTTCTTGTATCCACATTTCTAAATATTTACTCTGCAGACCTCTATTTATCTTTCTGTATACTAATTAAGTGGAGGCATCTCTGCAAGGATTCTGCTGTGACGATTGTAGCAGTGTGATAAGGCAAATACAGGGTGATTGGTATTGAGAGAGATTCACAAAGGTATATTGTGTCAAGGAATGTATATTTACAAAGATTGGAAGAAGCTTTAAGGGGGATTGTATTTATTTAACAGACATAAAGTTCTGCATAACAGCTTAAAAGTGGCTCATGTCCAGATATTGTCATTCCCTCTTGCATCAATAATATTCCTGTAGTTTGAAAGAAAAGCAAACTTGGATATTTTGGCAGTTAGCAAGATATGAATGATTAGACTCAGTGCAACTTACAGAAGGTTTCAGGAGTGAAGAGAGGTTGGGTTATGACAAGTGAACTATTCTATCAGGTGTAGAGTTTTGAAGCTGACTGTAACAAAATAGGTTAGGTATTTGATGTACTAATCTAGCAGCCAGCAAAGGGCAAATTAATGGGACACAAAATCAAATGCACAGACAGACAAGGTACTGGGTGGGTTATTTTAAGAGAAAAATAAGTAAGAAAAAGTCGTCAGCCAAGTTCCTAAAGCAAAATTCAACCAGTTGACAAAGCACTAGCTCCAATACTTTCCTAAAACCACTTGACTATACCAGCTGGGCTGTCCCCTGACAGATATTAATCCACTAACTAACCTGGTGGAGACCCACCCTGCTGGGCCCTCCCTGCTGGGCCCTCCCTACCCCATCCCTTGCCTCCTATTGCTCCGCCTAAACCTGTTCCTACATATGTTAGCTTAGCTCTATGTAGGAAGCTCGGTCCTCCTCCTTATTCAACAATACTAAAATGCGGTGGACGGGGTTACCCACAATATTCCGAGTATCAAATGGCAGGGTGAGGTCCAGGGGAGGATTTCCAACTTGGTCATCGGTGTAGTGAGGGTGGCAGAGGAGATGCTCAATTGCTTGCTTCAGCTGGCAGAATCCCAAAATGAGATTTACAAGAAGGTTTGCTTTGATTACAAAGATCCTGGATTGCAAGTGCTCTATGTGATCCTAGATGAACAAATTACAAGTATACTGGGTAGAGCAAGTAACAGTAGATATCCAGGTCCACCTGGTATAACTCGCTCATATGTGGCATGCAAGGACTCCTGAGTCTGTTCAGTTAGTGTAAGTCAATATACAATGCTGGGTATTTTCTACTACTCATTGTCTAGCTAGTGACCATCACGTTCTTCAAGCTAGACAATAGAAATAATATTGACCCAGAGATGCACTGATCGTGATCCAGCCTAAACTGTGAGAAAAAGGTTGAGATATATCAATAATATTACTTGTACACAGTTTTAAGTATTAAAGAATCATTATTGGCGGGATCAGGGGTGTCAAACATGTGCACTCCAGTGGCACAATCGTTGATGCACTGTGGAATATACTTTACAAGCACAAAGGGGGTTGTGTTTTATACTAGCCAAAAAGAGGTATATGAAATAGCAAATTGGAAGAAGTTGTGGTTCTTTTCAATCTCTGCAAGGTCTGTAGTAACCGCTGTATATATAAAATGGTGGATTCTCCCTGCGAGTGAGATAAATAAAGGAAAAATATGATAAGAGACTAAAGTGCGAACTCTTTTTGACCCTGAAATCCTGTCCAGATAATCTTCAATAATTTGTGTTCTTCTAATTTGGAGGAGGAAAATATTATTTAACAATATGATCTATATGACCAAGAACAAAGCATACGAGATGCAGAAAACTAGTGTATAATGCGAAACAGCAGGTAAGAAAACATGTTTGAAAATATTCTAACCAAAGCTTTTCAATACCAGAAAATATAGAGGAAGATATTTTCTAGCTGTAGTAATATATGCAGAGTTGTTAAGGGTAGTCGATTATAAGGACAAGCAAATCTTACTAGGCTTAAATCTTTTCCTCGTAAACGGACCTTAGCTAGGGAGGCTCGCAGGTAATTGTTTTTAATAAAATGTATATATTAATAAGATCTCTTCTCCGTTGCTCGATAAGGTCAAAAGTATGGACTTTTTTTTTTTTCATTTTTATGATCATCTCATATATTCCCAGTTAAAATACAGGAACCTGCATAGATCGCTAGCTATGGTATAAACGAAATAATAATTCCAAACGTTCAAAATAACGGAAATAACAGCACAAGTGCTCCCCTAGAAATTACTATACCATCATCGCGCGAAACAATGGCGCCTAATTCAGAAAGTATAGAATGAAATGAAATCAAAACAAATCATAACTGCAAGAAATGGAATAGCAGGAAAAAAAAACAATCAGTGAGAATCATAGTCGGAGGAGGATGAGGCAACAGTAGAAAAGGACCTCAGGTATTGTGGGTGGGAAGATCGTGCGAGTAGCGCGGATGTATGGGGTAAAACCAAGGATAATGTCTAGGTCGGCCCAATGTGGAGAGCCATGGTCCATCGAAGCCAGCTTCGGAAGGTAAAGCTAGTGTTCACCGGACTTAGAGGGGTAGTGGAGAATTGCATACTCAAAGGTTTCATCCTCAGAGTCGCAGGAAGGGTAGGTGGGAGGGCGATCAGCATCGTTCCATAAGTGTTGCGCGGCGAGATTGATCTCTCAGGCACGCATTTGGTGAATTTGGCCAGCTGTAAAGCGGTTGAGGCCCATCGAGGCATGTTGGCGTAGGTACAGCTTGTACTGGTAGTAAGCAGGAGGTGGGGACAGTAGTGTCCAATCAGTGAGGAGGTCCATTCTGCACTAATCCTTCATCAATTTGTAGGAGATAGCACCTGGGGTAGGTGAAGGGTGGGCAAAAACAGTGCGCGGTAGGAGGTGGGAGATTATCTATGGAAGTTTGAAACTGTCGGGTGCCACCTTAATCAGGAGGTAGCACATACCATCGATTTGGAGGTGAGAGAGAACAGCGGGTTATGGGTCTTGGTTGGTTCCAGCTGAGGGAGATGTAATTGGCCCTAAGGCCACGAATGAGGTGTCTGGAGGAGTCCCCAGCCGTAAATTTGGTGAAGGATAGAAATGATAGAGGCAGCAGGGCTGCGGCTAGGTTGATCACGGGAGGGGAGCAGGCAAGCCGTTGTGCGGCCATCCTGCGGCGATGGGGGAGGACTGAGTTGTGAGGGTGGAGGCAAGCCTCACAGGGAAGGATGGTTACTGGAGTGAATGAGAAGCAGTTAGTGACCCATCGTTGGACCTTGCTCCAAAATACCTCTATCTTCCCAATCATCGCAACGTTGCGGATGAGGAGGTCAGTTCCCTAAGTCAGGATTATTAGCAGCAGGCCTATGGCCACCTTGAGGTTCAGGTAGGGGACACTGCCTATGCCAGGAGGAGAGAGTTGCCTGATGAGACCGAAGGCCCCTTGAGCAAGGGCAAGCCTCATGAGGAAATAGGTGGAGGTTCCCATCGTGTGTGTAGACAAGTAACCTAGCCATCGGATTATCGACGAAGGGTGGAAGAGACTACTATCGTGAGAGACAGGAGCTAGTGCAGAGGAAGAACAATAACTAGGAGTTCGCCTGTAGATGAGTTCGATTTTGGGAATACAGAAGGAAACTCCTAGTGGGGTGGCCTTCCTGCAGAGGCGTGTGTACTAGTGTTGAAGAAGCTGTGTATTCCTCCGGTAAGACCCAGACTCAACAGAGACAGTAAAATCATCAAAATTGGAAAACATAATCCCCTTTGGGATAGACAAGTGCAGTGAGGATACTTTAATTTAAAATAATAAAGGAGAGATAGGGGAGCCCTGTGGGGCACCAACTTGAACAGGCAGGAAAATATTAGGGAGCCCTGAAAAATCAGGCGGGATTTGCGGTCAGTCAAAAATGATTGAACCAAAAAAACCATGTAAGGAGATACACCTTTGGTGCGAAGTAGAGACGATAAACAAGTAGAGCAAATATTATTTCTAGCCTCCCTTGATGTCAAGGAAAAGGGTAGAGGTCTTATGGCCCTTACGTTGTAGTAGGTGGACTTCATGTGTGAGGGCAGCACATGTGACAAAGGTGTTAAGGCCAGGTAGCGATCCGCATTGATTTGGGTAGATAAGGGCAACAGTGTAGGCCATTAGCGAAAAGCGGGTTGCCATTATTCATTCTTGAATCTTGGAGATAGTTTCTAGGAGGACAATGACTCGAAAAGAGAAGCGGGAGTTGTAATCAGATTTGCCAGGCTTGGAGAGAAGAATGCCCTTGGATTTTTTTAAAGAGTGGGGGTGGAAGCCGTAGGTCACCAGGGGACCTAGGAGGGAGGTGAGGAAGGTGGGGTTGATATTGTTGATCCTCTTCCAAATACCATAGGGGATCAGGTCGGGCCGAGAGGCCGGGCTATTGGAGGATTTGCGAAGGGCACAGGAGACTTCCTGTTGCTGTAGTGGCAGGAAGACTGCGAACGTTCGCAGGATCGCCGGCGAGGGTTGCTGGTCTCGTGGAGGAAAAAAAATGATGCAGGAGGGAGGTGTTGATCTTGACAGGTATCGTGGCATTGGGAAAGGAGGGGAACTAGTCAGGGGGGCGCCCGCTAGCAATCCTGGCCGCAGCCAACACCAATTTGAAGTCCAAGGAGGCAAGGAACGAGTTCTAGTGTGATGCGTTAGCTAGTTTAATGGCCTTATAATATGCAAGTCGGGAGGCACGGGTGCTGTCGGAGAAGGTGGTGGAGTGGGATATGCGTGATATTCTTGCCTCGATGTTGAAAGCTAGGTGCAGCTGAGATAGCTCGGCTGTCCACCATGGCTTTGACCTGAAGCAACGACGTTTGTTTGGTGTGTGTAGGGCTAGGAGAGAGGTGATGATGCGCAGGTGACGGTCGAACCAAGCACTAAGTAAGGTTAAGATAGGGAGCTGGGGAAGAGGTGGGACCGATAGATGCTTGAGGTGAGGGGAGAGTGTGTGCTAGTCCGTTTTGGTCTAGTTGGGGATGGGGTCTGGCTGAGGTAGGAGGGGCGTAGAAAGGGCTATTGTGATTGGGACATGGTCAGAGCCAGTCAGTGGGAGGGTGACACCCCATGAACTATCAAAGGGGGCAAGGGAGGGGTTTGCGAAGGCAAGGTCTAAGACACCAGTTCTGGATATGCCATCAAAGGCGAACCTCTTGAATATACCCGGTATGTTTAAAAGTGAGTAGCCTAGCTTAGAGGCAAGGTCAAAGTATGGGGAAGAAAGATTAAATTCATTATAATAAAGGACCCTTACAGGGTCGGAAAGAGGATGATGGAGGTTCAGATCTGCGACAAGGAGGGTGGCGAAAGCATGTTCCCTGAACATGGACGGTAGGGTGATTGTGCGGGTGTTGGATGAGCGCCCGGTGGTGGAGTAGGCATGGTAAACGCGGAAGAACCAATGAGCTGAATTTGGCAGGCCTGAGGGGGAGTGAATATAAATTGCCTTAAAGTCCAGTCGGTCAAAGAAGACAGGTAGTAGTGCAAAAACTTGCTTGAAATCAAGGAGAGCATAAAAGGCCACCCAGGATTTGGCACCGCTAGTAGTAGGCGGGGAACAAGATTTATAAGAGGAAAATATTGGTGGTCTTCTCTAGAAGACCGGAGTATCCTCGTTGACAACCAAGTATAGAGAGGTGGGGATAGCCTTAAGGCTATTGAATCGGGATAGAAAGACATTCCAGCTCCCAAGGTAGTTGTGCTAAATGAGGGTGAAGGTAGTGCCTGGCGCCTGCGACAGGGAGGTGGGGTCAAGTGAGGGACTCATTTGCTACGAAAGTACGTTGGGCCATGTGGGAGCGGAAAAGTGGAGAGCCAGGGTGGAACTGGTGCAACAGATTTGGGGCGAGGGTCAGGTGGAATGCCAGTTGGTGGGACTGGCTATCGTGGGGTTGTAAGATCAATGGTGGGACTGGTAGGGGAGGGAGTCCTGAGTGGGTCGCGTAGGGTGGGTGCATCCTCGTCCATGACATCACCAAGACCTTGTACACCCTCAGGCTAAGAGGGGGCGTCATCCTCAGTGGGAGGGAGGGGGTGGGATGGGCAAGAACGGTCTGTGGCCGGATGGGGTCCTGCACAACTAGAACGCATGAGAGGCGAGGCGGGACAACACACAGCAACGGACCTAGTGTTCCCACCCTTGGGGCAGGTGGGATTAGGGCAGCGGTGGGACGCTCGTGTATGTGCTAGAGCACTCAGGGAACAGGTGGGGGTAGAGGTTTTTCACATATGGGAGGAGTGGCCATAAAGCCAACACTTACGGCATTGCATAAACTTCCCAGAGGAGTCGGACTTTTCGACTTTCCGCAGACGGGACAGGACAGAGATGGTGGAGCCATGCCTTTTGACATCGTCATGGGCTACGGTGACTACAACAGACGTAGTGGTATTCATTGCACAAATATCAGGGTCGGTTTGGAGGAAGCGTGCAGAGCAGATAATGACGTCAGTTACATTGCAAAATGATTCAGACAGGGCAGGGAGGAGGTCAGCCTGGTCCTCCGGGGGGTAGGCTGTAGGTAAGCTATGGATGGCCAATTGGACCTCGTTTGGAGTAGGGCGGAAAGGACGGTAGGGGTTGTTTGCTACTGGAAAAGCTTGGTTAAGATAGTTAGTCATGGCTTTGTAGTATGGTGAGTAAGCACTGGAGGCTGTGTGTGGGTCAGTTCCCAGGAGGGTGAGAGATCATTTAGGATTGACAAGTGCAGAAAAGTACAGTGGAAATGGGCAGTTGGCCTGCCTCAGGAGGGCAGCCATCAGGTCGGGGGCGGTGGCTGCTGTACGGTCAGCATCTGCAGGAGGTGCAGGTAAGGTATGGGTTGCGAAGAACCTGCGCTCGGCAGAGGGCAACGGTGCTAGACCACGAGACCGAGGGCTGCTGTCTTTGGATGCTGCGACCTGTGCTGGCGTGGTTGGCTTCGCCCCCTTAGCCTTGGTACCTGGTGCAGAGGATAGTCCTACTGCAACAGCAGCAAAGGACTTGTTGGCCGGACGGGACTGGGTGTGTGCGGGTCGCGTGTTAGAGGATGAGGGTGGTGAGCGAAACTCGCTTTAGGGACGGTATTTGCCTGACCTGTACTCTTAGGCTTCGCAGTAGCGTGAGTGATGGATGGCATATGCGGCAGGGTTGCCATACCACTGTTTTTCAACAGTGTCATAGCAGGGGAGGTCGGGGTCGGGGCCTTGATTTGCCTCTTGTGCAGGCTAGGGTTTAGGGTTGGGAAGAGACCTAGGTTGATCCGGAGTGGGGCGAGGGAGGACAGGAGGAGGAGGAGGGGTTTGCCTGGCAGTAGCTCCTGCCATGGCGCGAATGGAGAGGTCCCTGACTGTGGCCTCCAAGGCTGCAATTGTGGGGGGGGCTGAAGTAGGGGAATGGGCGCGGGTCGAGATAGCGGAGGAGATATCATCCACACATGTAGTCAGAGTTGCAAGTCGGCCAACTACCTCCTTGATTCCGGAGAGGGCGGTGCACAGAAGTTGGATCATGTGGCCTCCCTATCGGGAAGGTGGTGGAGGAACGAGTAGTCAAACGTAGGGAAGGATTCACGGGAGAGACTAGACTGTGTGACCATAGCGTCCAGAGGGTTCTGGGTTGCAATTAAGTGATCTGGGAGGGGTCCAGGGGTTCTGGCGCAGGAGGAGTGGACTGGGTAGTGGTTTGTACTGTACTGGGTGCGCGAGGCTGACCTGGAGGGGCCAGGGGAAGCTGTGGCCAGCACTGTTATACAGGAAGTGGGGCTGTGTCGCCAAAGAGGGCAGGTAAAGCGAGGGCTAAGATTTGGTTTGTCGTGGCTGTTGCCTCATAAAAAGAGGAAGTTTTGTTCTGCTAAAAAGGGTAAAAGTTTCAACTGGGAGGAAAATAGAGGGCGCGGAGCGTATGGCAAAAGTGGGAGAGGCACTACGATATTTATATCCCGAGTCGGAGTGTCGCAAACTCTATCTGACATCTATCCTTCGACCAGTTAGTGTCCTTCAATCCCGATTGCGAGATCCATTTGCCTCAGTGAATATTGTTACCAACTCAGCTTATCTACACCTCAGAGCTCCTTTATTCCTTAATCCGTGAACCATTTATCAGTTCAAGATGTCGTTCCTCGTCCTACTGCTTTAACTAAAGTAGTCTATCGTGGAATTTACAAATAGTTCCTCAGAACTCCAAGAGGTCGACTTGCATTGTAACCTATCTAGATACTGCAGGCTTTCCCAGTGTCGAGCAGATGGCTTTCAGGATGACTAAAGACTTCTGATAGGTCCATCTTACAGGGTAGCCAATTCGGTACTGTTGAAATGACTAGGCCGTGCTCGTACCGAGAAAATCGGAGAATTGTCAGGAAAGCTCGGTAAAAGTATGGTTAGGATAAATGGGTTCTCGAAGGTGAATAAGTTAATATGTAGTTAAGGTCTCTTCTCCGTTGCTTGATAATCCCTTAACTACGGGGGACGGCTATCTATTTATAAACTTTTCCCAGTACTTAGGTTGGCCATATAAAAGAAGTATCCTTGGAAACTTCGTCCATGGTCTAAACAGTGCGAACACTTTTTGACCTGGAAGATGTATGACCCCACTACAGCAAATGATCCCCTGGTCAATATATTTGTCTGAGGGTGTCAAGCACTCCACCAGTAGATAGCCTTCGATCTCTTTGCCATATGAACTAAGTTCAAATTGATGCCGACCATTTGCGAACATCATACGGAATACCAGGTGATCAGTCTGGATGGCCGTCTTTCCTGAATATATGCACTCATGTGCAGATGTATTCGGATTATCAAGAATGCAGAATATGTAATAGATCCACTTGGATAAATTACTCGGTTATCTTTCACCGAGGCTCACTAGTTCTGGATATGATCCTACTTCTTGCCAGTGTGGGTTGTAGTCAATATAGTTACCTCCCGGCGCTATCTACCATCATATCTTTAGACTCGAAAGTCTAGTACCATATCCATATGTGTAACATTAGCTCCCCCTTCCTAAGCTTCCTCTCGAATCAATTCTTCCTTTTCGTACAGCTTCCAGCAGGGTTAAAAAACCTTCTGCGATAACTTGGCCACAGCAAGAAAAACCTTTCCATAGATACTACCTAGCCCAACTTTGGCATTGCCGGATTTTCCCTGTAAAAATCTTCAATCAATTCTTGAGCATGCTCTAAGTGCTCTGGTGGTTCCCAGGTGTTCTCATCTTCGGAACCTTGTTTCCACTTGACAAATTATCGAAGTTCTTGGATCGTTCGTGAACGTCCTCTTATTCTTCGCTCATAAGAGATTATTTCACTCTTCATGATTTTTTCCACTTCCCATTAAAGGTCACCTTCAACCTCTTCCGGTGGCAGGGGTGGTAGTTCTCGGCCAGTTCGAACTGATTTTCAGTATGGCTCGAGTAGCGATACAGGGAATACCGGATGGATTTTCCATCGCTCTGAGATTTCCAATTTGTAGGCAAGGTTTCCTCTTTGCTCTAGGATTTTGAAGGGGCTATAATATTTTGGCGCTAACTTCTTGGACGGTCACTTGGTGCCAATATTCTTTGTGTTTAGCATAACCAAGTCGCCAATTTTGAAGTCTGGTTGAAGGCGAGCTTTGTGGTGATAGTACTTGTTCATGCCTTCACGAGTCTTCTCTAGGGATTCCTTTGCCTTTTCATGTATGGCTTTCATCCAGTGAGCATACATAGTTGCTCCTGGATTCTGAGCTTCAGGCTCCGTCATCTATTCTGTTTGAGGATGGTAACCACAATTTACGAAGAAAGGGGTTATTCCTGATGTGCTTGTTACCGAGTTGTCATATGCATACTCGGCTAATGGCAGTAGATAGTACTAGTCATCCTGATCGTAGTTGACAAATATTCGAAAGTAGCCTCCCAGCACTTGGTTGACTCTTACCGTTTGTCCCTCAGTTTGAGGATGGTAAGCTGTAGACATCTTTCTTTTGATGCTTAATGTCTTCCACAATGATTCCCAAAATTCTCCTTCACACTTTGAGTCCATGTTGGAAATGATTTCTGTTGGCAACCCATGAAGTTTTCAAACTTCTTTTGATGTATGCTTCTGCAACGTCCTTTGTGGTCGGGTTTTCTTCCAAGCTAATAAAGTGCGCCATTTTCGTGAACCGGTCAACTACAACCATGATCTGGCTGTATCCTGCAGATTTGGGAAGTTGTGTGATGAAATCCACCGAGGTCGATGTCAAAGCAGCAAATGTGACCTCTAGTGGGTGTAACAGCCCAAAACGTGCATGTCTCGGTGCCTCAGCCTTTTGGCACTCAGTACAGGATTGTATATAGTCGTTTATCCAGTTGGTGATTCCTTTACAATAAAAGTCTCTTGTGATAATTTCCAGAGTCTTTTCTGGACCGAAATGTCCTGAGATCTTAGAGTCGTGACAGCTTTGTGCAATATCTGTCTGCAGGTGTTCGTTTTGAGGAACATAAAGGCGTTCTTTGTTGTAGAGAATTCCATCTGTTAGGGACTATTGTTTCGGCATTTCCTTGCCCTCATTCCATAAACTTTCCTGTTCCTTCTTTTGGTCTAGCCAATCTGGATCCTCGTTTGCCATTTCTCTTACCCATTCCAAGAATTTTATATCAAATTTCTTGACTTCGCACTATACAATATTTGCATTGGACATTAGTGTTTGTCCTTTAGTGCATATCGTGTGTGAGCTAAAGTCCGTGGAGTCCAAATATTCATGCTTTCCGTCAGAATATAGGAAACATAATTTTGGTTGATTTTCTTCCTACTGTATATCTGAACTGCCAAACCCTTGACTTGCTCGCTCAGTTTCATCTAAGACCATAACGTCATGAAGTTCTCCCTCATCAACCTTTTCCACAATCATCTGGGCTATCAGGTCTCCTGAATGTACCTCAAAAGGATTGTCAGTAGTGTTGATTAGGAGGATTTTAACCTCTTCTCTATAGTCCGCATCCACTACTCCGGCTCAAAACGATATACCATGCTTGACTGCTAATCCACTACATGGTGCAATTCTTGCATATGTTTCAATTGGTAATCCGATAGCCAATCCTGTCCCAATGAGCACTTGCCCATTCGCAGGAACTATGTTGTTTTCGGTACTGGGAAGGTCATGACCGGCGGCTAGATTGGAACCTCTAGTCGTGATTCTTGCTTCCTGTTGAAGTCTTTTAATACTTATCATATTGTTCTGTTCCTCTTGAGGCAACATCTGACTGAGGTGTTCTGAGATTTCTTTTCCAGATATAACTGAGACAACTAAGTATCGGTTATTCTGCAGGTTTTCAAAGTGATGAGACTGAAGTATAGCCTGCTTGGTATGCTCAGCTCCCTTCTCAGTGCGGTACTCTAGCCGCCTGCTTAAAGCATCTGGTTTGCCGCCTCTGGTTCCAGGTCGATAAATGATATTAAAGTTAAAATCAGTGAGCTTCTGCGCCCAGCGAATTTGTCTTGCCGGCAAGGCCTTTGTGGTGAGAAAATATTGTAGGTTTTGATGATCGGTGTATATGGTGAACGGTTCAACGGTTCCAGCAAGATAGTGTTGCCATTATTCTAACGCAACAAATATTGCCAACAATTCCTTGTCATGAATGTCATAATTGTGTTCAGCAGGTGTCAATTTTCGATAATGGAAAGCGACAGGATGTAGTTTTTGGTCCAAATATTTGAGAAACGACAGATCCAAGTGTATAATCGCTGGCATCTATTTCCACTACTATTTCCCTGTATGGATGGAAATGACAAAGTATCGGAGCTGTGATGAACCGACGTTTGAGCTCCTCAAACGCTTGCTGTTGCTTTTCACCCCAAGAAAAATCCTTTGAGTTACCTTTAATCAAATCAGCCATTGGCGTGCATAGTGCGGAGAAATTCTTTATAATCTGCCTGTAGAAGTTGGCGAAGCCCATAAATATTTGAATTTCCTTTACCGTGGTGGTTGGTTTCCAGGCCTTGATTGATTCCACCTTTCTTTCACTCATAGTAACTCCAAAAACAGCCACAATATACCCAAGAAACTCCACTGATTTGACATGGAAGGTGCTTTTCGTAAGCGAGATGGCCATTCTGTATACTCGCTGTCTTTCAAAGACTTTTCTAACTCTTAAGACATGATCCTTCTCAGATTTAGAGTATATAAGTATATCATCAATGTATACTACCACTCCTTCATCAAGAAAGTCTTTGAGGATCATAGTCATTATCGAATGGAAGGTGGCTGGTGCATTTACCAGGCCAAATGGCATGACAGTATATTCATATAAGCCGTATCGTGTGCCAAAAGCTGTTTTCCATTCATAGCCCTTTCGAATGCGGATCATGTGGGACCCATCCTTCAGGTCCAACCTGGTGAAAATAGTGTCTCCTTCCACACGGTCGCATAGTTCCGTCATAAGGGGTAGTGGATATTTGTTGTGGATAGTGACTTTATTTAGTCCTCGGTAGTCAACTACCAACCTAAGACCTACATCAGGTTTTGGCACAAAAAGTATTTGTGCTCCGGCTGGTGATTTGCAGGGGGAAATTTTTCCTTGTCTTAACATATCATTTATATATGTTCGCAGTGCTGTTAACTGCTTTTCCGAGAGGGGATAAATTGGTACCCAAGGTGGTTGGGAATCTGGTTTGAGGTCAATAGCATGATCGAAGGTCTGATGAGCAGGTAGTTTCGCCGCAGTTAATGGGCAGAAAAGGTCTTTGTAGTTATGGTATTGCGCGGGTAGTGTATCAAGGATTATTTCTTCCTCATTATCTACTCTTGCCACTCTTCCAATAACTACTGCCTCTGGATCTTGCAGAACCTGCTCATCCCACTCGATTGATATACCTTCATCCTCCGGTAAGAGGTGAAGCTGACATCCCTTGAGCTTCGAACCTCCAGCTTTCGGACTCTTGAATTTCGGTTATTGGATGTTCGTTATTCACTACCCAAATGGAATTATTATTCCATAATTTCCTGTTGGTTCGATCTCGCACACAATATTTGATCAGTGTTTATATTTCCCAATTTCAAGGTAAAGGGGAAGGGTGAAATCCCTTCCAGTAGATAATTCGTTTCCGGTAAAACCCAAAATGGGCATCGGATCCTCACGAGACTAGTAAGGAATATTCAATTTCATGATTAAAATTTCGTGTATAACAAAGATATTGGATCAGGAGTCTAATAAAACACTTTTGCGATATCGTTTCCCGTACACATAGATATGTGCAGTTCCTTCAGGACATTGGTAGAGTTTTTGTTCTTTGTGTTTGAGCTTCAGTTGCTAATGCGACGTTGTTATCTCCGTTCGTCCTCGCTTAGTAGACATTATGGTTGTATAGCTTGTGTATTCGTGACAACGCCAGCATTGTTTCGACCATAGAGGTCTCCTTAGACGAACTAAACAAATAGTTAATTATTTCGATTCTGGGCAGCCCACTACGAGCGGTCTTTACCCCTTGCCGAGGGGCTCCTAAAAAATTGAAACCCCCGTCCTTATGGGAGAGACCAGTAAAACGCCCTGAAAATGCAATAAAAAAAATTATACTTCTCTCCCTTTCCCTTAGGAAAATAGCCTAAAAGAGTAATATTTTTGGAAAATAAATTATAATTCTGAAAAGAGTAGAAAATTCCGAAAATAGTGACCATTTCCGTATCTTGAATATCTCGCACCAATGTGGTATTATTTGGTGTTAGGTTGACATGGTTCTTGTCACGTACACAACACGTCCCTGTTAGGCGAGCCCATATCATGAGGTTTCCCCGAAGACTTTACAGCTGATCAGCTATGGTCTAGTGGTAAAATGAGCCTGGCCCATTCATTTTGTCCGCAGGGTCGTGTGTTCAATCCACCCTTCTTGCGGATTAAACAAAGGTAATTTGTACTGAAGGCATGTAGGGCTAGAGCGTACCCGGGGTTCACCCATGCTACTGCCCATCACTTCCTGAGTGTCTAAAAACGGGAAGCACATCCAAGTTCCTAAAAAGGAGATCCATCTTCCAAAGAAGTAAAAAGCAGGAACCTAAAATTAGAACCAATCTGAGGGAAAAATAAAAAATTAACTAAGATCTCCCTGATGGGGGAGGTCTCATCCTCCGGCCCCCTGAATCCAATCAGTTGAAGCATGCAACGGAACCTCATCGAGGTTCCAGGGAACGACGGTTCCCAACATGCAAACATGGACCTGCATGCCAATATTTTTGAAGAATTTTGGAATTCTTTTTTATCATCGGTAACCTTATTGTCGTGATCTTCAGCACCCTAGACTTGTGGGTTCCCAGTTTCGATTCTGGTTGGTATTGATAGTGCCCCGAATACCCAATCGCCGTGGCCGTTGGTGCCTCTAGGACATTTCTGTGTCCGATAATTCCCATAACCGAGGTGTTGGTTCCCTGTGGATCTGGTTCAGCTTTGGTAGTGATATTCTAACCGCAAGAGCTGCCGTCTGTAGTTTGTTGGGTAATTTTGGTCGGGTATTCGTTGGTTTCTTAGCGAAAGCTCTTGCTACAACTATGTCCTTTCAACATTTTCGCCAAGTGTGGTTGTTGAGGCCACAGCGTGTGTAAGCCTTTCCTCTCTTTCACTTTTCCACAATGTCTTGAGGAATCCCATCATCAGCATTCTTCCTGTCCGTATGCTCATCCTTATTATGGAATCCTCCTTTCTTTTCAGATGGTTTTCCTTTAGCTGACTTCCATCGGGTAGGTTTGTTTTTTTGTTTCTGGTTGGTGTATCCGTGTTTGGTGTTGAACCCTATTGCTGTATCATCGTGTTTTCGCATGGATGCTCCACTGTTTGAGGGCTAACCTTTGGATAGTTTCCGCCGTTCCAGAAATTCCTCCTCTTGTCTGCCAACTTCCCGTATAGATCCATCCATTCCTCATCCTAGGAAAACTTTAGATGAGATAACCGGCGAAGAATTTTTTCCGGAAGTTAGCTTTCCACCAGTACCCTCCAACTAATTCCTGTGAGACCGGAGTTGATGTTGAGATTTTCAAGAAGTGAAAGATAGGTGTTGATTTTTCCCTTATAGACTACCTTAGTCATTAGTTCCTGGGATCGTCGTTCCTCCTCGATGCCAATATATCGCTTTGTAATTTCTCCTCGAAAGCGTTCCCATGAAGAATAGTGTGGGTCTCGGGTATATCCTCCTAATCCACCGTTTACCTTTAGGTATTTCTCCGAGAAGGGTGCCACTTTGTTCCCCTTTGTTTTCCCCAAGGGAAAAACTATTCGGTGTGCATGATTTTCCCACTGTGTAGGATTGCGATCGAAGTAGTCTTCACAGTCTGTCAACCAGTTACGAACATCTTGGTTGTCATTTCCTTCGAAGAAGTAGGCTGGTTCCGCTATTAGCTTTTCTGGTCGGGAGAGTCCACCGATACGTTCTAAGAAAGCCATAGTTAACCTATTCTCGGGTACATCATTTCTGGGAATAGACGGTAAACGGGGAGCGCGTTCCGTCCTGCCGCCCCTTCTACCCCGTCTATCCTCTCCATCACTATCGGACCCATCATCTTCTGGGTCAGGGGTATCACCAAGGTTACCTGGTGGTGGTGGCGGTGGTAGGTTATTTCCTCCACGGTCAACTCCTTTTCCTTTATCCTTCCTTGGAGTTGATACTGATTCCTTTGTAGGAATAGTACCTTCTATTTGTACCATTGTGGGTCCTCGGTTAGATGGTCCTGGATCACCATCTCTAAGTCCAAGCTGTGTTGGTGCAGTTGTCGTTTGCGCTAATCGAAGTACCAGAGCATCTAGGTAGGCCTTCATACCTGCACTCTGTTCTCGTTGCTATTGAGCAGCAATTTCTCATTGCTCATTCATCCTTCTGGTCCATTCCTATTCCTGTTGGTTCAACTTAGTATTGAGTTCCATTAGTGCCTTTTCCAGGACTCGGTCCCTGGTTTCTGAAACTTGGGCCTGTCGCTCTTGTGAAGCCTGTTGGCGTCGAAACTCTTTCTGAACCTGGGCACGTAACCTTTCCTGCTCCCGTTCGGTGTCGCCACTCAATTGTTCCAATGCACGGCGACCTTCCTGTAACCCAGCATCATTGACAACTTCACCTCTGGCCATACGGCTCTGCAGCAATTCTAGCATTGTAAAACCTTGCCTGGCCTCCTGTGATAGTGCTGAGATTGCTATGTGATTCTCATCGGCACTTTGATTCAAGGGTCGGTCCAGGTGGCGTAATGCATAAACACCATTTTGCTGGAAGTTATCTTGCGTATGGCCAGGCTTCTTGGTTCGCAGGGCACGTTTCTTAACTGTTGATAGCAGACAACCCAAATGAGTAATGGGCGGGCTGGTATGGCTTCGGGATGGGATTAAAGATTCTGAAGGGGTAGATTCTGTGTCATTCTCTTTGATCATTCTATCATGTCCCAAAGGACTAGGAATAGGTGTGTCATCACGTGCAATAGCCATCGCAGCTCACTTAGACACCCAAATAATTTCTCTTTGAGAAAATATAAAATAAGCAGTAGTCTGGCCTCTAGGTCAAAGGTGGTAACTGGAAGAGAAATTAGCTTAAATACCGGGTTGTCCGCAAGGTCAGCAACAAGTATCTCTTTAAAAGAGGATATAGTGGATTATCGTTTGCGTTTTGTAAAGGCAGTTATCCGCCGTCTATCTTGACAATAGATATGGTCTGTATATTTTCGCTGTATGCGAGCAAGTTGTCGCAGTACTACTGCACGGAGGTCAAGTGCGTATTCTTCGCAGTAGATAGGGAAAACGTTGTCAAAGTTGAGAGGTCGGCAGTGTCCACAATGTTGGCACTGATGAAAACTTTGAGTGTCAAAGTATTCTCTGAGCATGAGAGAATATAGAGTTACTTTAGTGATAGGAGAGTAACAATATAGTGTTACGGGGTAGCCAATTCGGTACAGTTGAATTATCTAGACTGTGCTCGTATCGAGAAAATCGTAGAACTGTCAGGAAAGCTCGGTAAAAGTATGGTTATGATTTATGGGTTCTCGAAGGTGAATAACTGAATATATTGTTAAGGTCTTTTCTCCGTTGCTTGATGATTGCTTAACTATGGAGGACTGCTAACTATTTATACACTTTTCCCACTACTTAGGTTGGCCATATAAAAGAAATATCCTTGGGAACTTCGGCCATGGTCTAAATAGTGCGAACACTGTTTGACCCTGAAGATGTATGACCCCACTGCGGCAAATGATCCCCCGGACTATCTATTTGTCTGAGGGTGTCAAGCATTCCACCAGTAGATTGCCTTCGATCTCTTTGCCAAATGAACTAAGTTCAATTGATGCTGCCCATTTGCGAACATCATACTGAATACCAGGTGATCATTCTGGAAGGCCGTCTTTCCTGCATATATGCACTCATGTGCAGATGCATTATGATTATCAAGAATGCAGAATACGTAATAGATCCACTAGGATAAATTACTCTGTTATATTTCACCGAGGCTGTGTAGTTCAGGATACGATCTTACTTCTTGCCAGTGTTGGTTGTAGTCCATATAGTTACCTCCCGGCGCTATATACCATCACATCTTTAGACTCGAAAGTCTAGTACCATATCCCATATGTGTAACAGTCTAATACCATCACGTATATATATGCCTCTCCTTATCAATCTGTTCCGATAGGTTATTAGACCAAGATAGGCATGTTTTAGCAGTTGGAGTAAGGTCTCATATTTCTCCTAAAGCCCACTCATCAAATTCTCATATTCGCGCGAAGGGTCTAGTCACCTACAGTCTAGTTCACCAAAGGCTGTATGTAATGGACTATATCTCTGTGCACACGGTTCCTATGCACTTGATTCCAGTTGCATTGGGTCACTCGATTCTCCCTCTTCATATACCCTGGGTACAGCATCCGGTTGGATGGACTGCCACAATCAATATGGTGTTACTAGAGTAATGCTAAAGTTTGTTTTTTTGGTGACTGAAATCTTTTTGCCGAAGGCGCCGCAGGTTATATGGGGGCCCTACAATGAGGCCGTAGGGGTATGAGAAATATCGCAGCCCAACCTTAGTATGAATTCAGTGCTGGATTCCAGTACCCTGAACCCTTTTGCATAACATGAGCTACCTCCCCAGAGCGCATGACTGGAATCGCCATTTTCCCAAAGTTACCCTCTCTTATCATAATAATCAAAATAAACATAAAAATTAAAAGACTAATACATGTCCAATTATTTGAACTCGATTAGTCAGGGTAAAAAACATAATATGTTTGATATGTCACGCTAGGAAAGGCTTTTCCTTGTCATTCAACAACTGCCCACTTTGGCATATCCAGTTTTTGTTTATGCAATGCTTCAACTAATTCCTGTGCTAGTTCCAAATGCTCCAATGGCCCATGGTGTTTTCATCCTCAGAATACCCAGTCAACTTCACAACGTAGTGTAACTCTTGTGTTTGGCTAAACGTCCTCCCGTCCAGCGGACATAAGAGATTATTTCCCTATTTCCGCTTCTTTCAATCGCCTATTCAACATCTGAAAATATTTCCTTTCGCTCGCGAGAAGGTTGTTCCCTTGCTGGTGGGTTGCATGTGTGATATGGTTCCAATAAGGATACTTGAAATATTAGATACATTTTCCATCTCCGAGATATTTCTAGTTGGTAGGCACGTTCACCCCTTTTTTCGAATAATTTAAACTGGCTTTAGAGTTTGGAACTAATCTTCTTCGATTTTCCTTTAGTGTAGATGTTTTTGGCTTTGAGCATGACTTGGTCCTCAATTTTGATGTTAGGTTGCTGTATTGCCTTATAGTTATAATATTTACTCATATTTTCCCCTGTGTGTTATAATACTTCTCTAGCCATAAGATGTATTGTTTGCATCCAGTGCGCATATAACTAGGCTCCTGGACTTTTGGCTTCGCATCCCTTCATTCCTTCTATTTCTGATGCAACTGATAGTTGGCGTATAATGGTGACATTCCATGAGTGTTTGTTACTGAGTTAGAAAGGGCATGCTTGGCCAGTGGTAACAACTGGTACTAATCTGTTTGATCATAATTGACAAATTCCCCAGGTATACTTCTAGCACTTGGTTGGTTCTGTCCATTTGTCTATGGGTTTGCGAGTGGTACGTGGTGGATATCATTTGTTTTATCCCCTAGGTTTTGCATAGGGATTCCCATAATTCCCCATAGAACATTGCATCCAGTGTCAGAGAAGATTTCGGCGGAAGTCCATGTAGCTTCCTGACTTCCCAGCAGAATATGTTTTGCAACATCCTTAGCGGTTGCATTATTTTCCAGACCTATCAAGTGCGTCATCTTTGTAAAATGATCCAATGCTAGCATTGTTTGTATTCTTCCTTTTGACTCTGGTAGTTGTGTTATTAAGTCAGTCGATATGGATAACTAGGCAGCGAACGGGACCTTTAGAGCCAGCTGCAGACCGAACTGAACAGGTCTTTGGGAACTATGATATCGACATTGATCACATGACCATGCGTAGTCTTTCATTCACACAATTATTCCTTTCCTCTAAAAGTTGTTGTAATCATCAGTTCGTTTCATATGTATATTTCCTATGGTAATATTGTTTATGTCTCTGCTTGAAAATTTCTAGTTTACTCAAGGAAACTACAGATATTACTACAGCTAGGGTATATCATATTCTAGGTTACATTTCATGATAATGTTTGAGAATTAATGCGTATATTTCTTATGTTATATGCGGGATTTCTCAGTTATCTTTCCATGTATAGTGACCTTTTACCTGTCATGTATGATGTGTTATCTTTCCCTTAATTTCGCGCACACCACGTCAGATTAAGCATATTTTATTGGGATTTTCTTGTTAGTTTTTCGGGGTCAAACATGTTCGCACTTATGTTTCTTAAATCATTTTCCCTATTTTTGTTACTGAGTACATGGAGGATACGGACCTGTATAAATACCTGGTTTCCGCCTACTTTATTTAGTAAATTAAGGACAAGAACTACTACCAATCTACCTTCATACTGCAATACTTCTAACACAAGCGTGCCCTTAGTATACTCTTAATACTGGGTTGTATTTTCGTACTCATGCTATAAGATTGTACCAATACACATAATTTAAACAGGTTATGAGCCCAGTACATCCATAGCTATATGACTTACACTTACAAGCTATCCTCTTTAGCCACGAAACATATTCCCTACGAAAGGAAACAGACCTCTTTCAGCGAAAAATATTTCGTATAATATCGAAACATTTTCACTCGAAACCAAACATTGTTCGAAACCAAACGTCTCCCGAAACGAAACATCGGTTGGAACGAAACTTCGTTCGCCAACCGAAGCGTTCTCGGTGAAAGGAAACATTCTTGGCAAATCGCTACGAAAAAGTCTTGGCGCCCCTCGCTAAAGTCGCACTTTTCCTCCCTCACTAAATCCAGGTTCTTATGGAAAGTGCAATTTTCTAGCAGCAACCACAGCCAAGTGCAAAGCAAAGTACCAGTACTTAGCAACCAAAGTCACCATGCCTCAGCGAGAAAAAATGGCCAGGGCCGAAACCACCTTTCCTCCTCCCGAAACTCCTGCACCAAACTCAAATCTTATAACAACAACTCCAAACGTAGTTGGGCACCCAATTACAAATTAAGCTCCATCCCAAAGCTCACTGGACCTGATAACTACCAGACCAGGTGAGATCTCACGGAATATGTCGTCACTTTATATAATTGCTGGGACATAGTACCGGAGAAGGAAAATGGACCGGAGGAAGAAGAGGACGAGGATGGAAACAATAACTCTGAGAGACTAGATGAAATTCAAGATCGATACCAATGGGCCTCGGCCTACTTCCCTGAAACGAATGACCCCCAATGGCATATTTTGTTTGCCACGCACAAAACTCCCCACGCCATATGGGAAGCGTTCCAAGATAAATTTGCTAGAGAAAACACAACCTCCTACTTTGAGCAACTCAACGCTGTCCTCGATACCATGTACAATACCTTTGCACCTAGTGCAGAATCTATCATCAAGTTCGATAACCTTAGGAATTGAATGTAACACCGTTGCTGCTCCTGCTTTGCTGACGACCGATATGCCCTACCATTTGTTTTCAAATTTGTATTCGAGTCACACGAAGCCAAAGATGCAGTTCTTCTCCGCTCCCTTGCCAAGTCGATAAGTAACATCGTCGACAACCCCCTAAACAAGGAGGAACTTAAGTACAACCATGTCTACCACAAGTTGTTGGACATGAGACACTCGGTTAGCCCTGAGGACGACTAAGCGTATAAAGGCGCTGATGTTAGAGGAAAAGGAAGGGAACCTCCCCGGAGACCTGCAGCCACACCCAAGAAAAGTTCCTACTGCAAAAAGCATTACCCCACTGCTCGCGCTGGGGGACTCACCTTGAATGATTGTAATAAACTCAAGGGCGACAACTAAATGAAGAAGGAAAAGAAAGCTGTTAGTTCAGCAAATATTGGCAAAGAAGACATATCTGAACCAGTCAGTACATCCACATCCCTCCTCTCTACGCAAAAGACTCCTCACCCAAACAACTGGGTAATCAATACAGGCGCAACCTCACACATGACAAGCAACCTAGACCTTCTATAAACTTTGAACCAAGTACTGGGACTGTTATGTTAGGCGATGATCCTGTAATAGAATCATGTGGCCGAGGATGTGTCAAGCTCATGGCCAAAACTTCAAACGGTCCTGTAGCCCCTGTATTCCTCAAACATGTTCTCTGGGTACCGAAGTTAGGTCAAAGTAACTAGTTGTCATCGCACACTATTGTGTCTTTACGGAATCGTTTTCCTTTGCATAGTAAAGGGCGGATATGTTTGTATACAGGGAGAATAAAAGAGAAGTAATATGGGGAAAGCTAGACTGTCAAGATTATGTTGTGCAAGAAGCGAAAGTAGTGGCTAACAAAATGACTTACCAACAGTGGTATGAAGCCTTCAGACATCCTTCACCATCCTATCTCAAAAGTACCAACTACACAGACAATCCAACTATCCTCGAAGTTCCGAAAAACTGGTAGTGTGGAACCTGCATTACGGCCAAATCAACAAAACGCAAACCCAAATCTACAGTCCAAAGATGTGAAAATCTCTATGATTAAATCCACTCTGATCTTAGTGGAAAATTCTCTACCCCTTCCTTCTGAAACTCATGGTACTGTGTCATCTTTATTGATGATTGTACACAGTACACCTGGATTTTCCCTCTTAAAGCCATATCTGAAAATGTTAAAGTATTCAACCAATTCATCAAAGAAAGCCACACCCAGGACAAGAATACAATTAAGCGATTCAGGACCAATAATGGAGGTGAATATGTCAACAATGATATGACAACCATGTTTTAAAATATGGGTATCATACATGACAAAATAGCTCCCTACTCTCATGAATCTAATGGCGTTGCCGAACGGTACAATAGGACCATTATCACATCTACACGCTCTATCTTATTAGGTCTTACACCTCGTCTATGGGCTGAAGCAATTACAACAGCTCTATACCTCCGTAACATCCTCCCTAACTGATCCATAGGAAAACTAAAGCTCTATGAATCTCTCTATAACAAGAAGCAGTTAGTAAACCACCTACGCCCCTACAGGACCAAATGCTTTGTAGATATACCTGAGGAGACCAGGAAACCAGGAACAAAGTTAAAGCCCCGGGCCATTGAAGGATACCTCGTTGGATATACTTACTCCAGAAAGATATACGGTATATACATACCATCATTGCACAAGATCTCAGAAACACGTCCACTCCATTGGACAACCAAGGTTATACTACCTCTTGATTCCAAGGAACCTGCACCCTCATCAGAGACCTTTGCAACAGTCTACCCACCTTCCTACCTAAAGAGCACCGGCACCCGATAAATCTCTGCCACAGTAAGCAGTTGAATATGAACCATTGAAGAACATCTACCTCCACCGCCTGACCATCCTGAAGAGTATGACTGTCGCCATACTCCTGGGGAAACACCGGAACCTCCTGTACAGGAAGTACAATCGGAGATCCTTCCGAGATAGAGAGCAGATCTGGCAGAACCATTCGCCCACCCCAACACTTTGGCAGAAATGTCACTGTGCCATCAGATGAGGATCCCAAGACCTATACCCAAGCAGTGAACAGCTCGCTTAAGGAAGAATGGACCCACGCAATGGACGAGGAAATAAAAGCAGTTGAGAAAAATGGTACTTTCGATGAAGTAGATAAACCTACAGGACGCAAGATTATTGACAGTAAATGGGTCTTTAAGACTAATCAAAATGCTAATGGTACATCAGAAAGGTACCATGCAAGGGCTGTTGCCAAAGGATTCTTACAAGTACCGGGTTTTGACTTTGAAGATACTTTCGCTGCCGTTATCTGATATGAATCACTCCGGTTCCTCCTTGCAATATGTGCTAAAAACAAATAGCGACCACGGCAATTCAATTTCAAATCTCCATTCCTTTATAGTGAGTTGAAACATGAAGTCTATATACAACCGTTACCTAGGTTCGGTAATGGAGACAATGTATGGCAACTTAACTGATGTCTCTATGGACTTAAGAAATCTGCGAACGAATGGTATGCCCTCCACGCTAGATACTTAACATCCAAAGGTTTTGCGACATCCGCCCATGACCCATGCATGTTTGTTTACGGTAAACACGACATATACCTATTGGTTTACATAGACGACATCGCTCTATACTCGGCCAACACTCCCCTAGCTACTTCTCTCATAGAAGAACTGAAAACGGCATTTGAGATCACAGACTTAGGTGAAGCTACTTTCCTACTTGGCCTACACATCACCTATACAAAGACAGGCTACATCTTACCCAGCAACGATAGATCAGGTCAGTCCTCAAGCGATATGGTATGGAAAACTCACGGCCTGTCTCTACACCCTTACCCAAAGGCATTCAACTACGGAAAGGGTCAGTGGATGAATAAATACCGGACATGTCATTATCCAATCGATAATAGGATCGCGTATGTACCTGACAACTGTTACCATACCCGATCTAGCATATACAATATCCTTTCTCACCCAATTTTCTTCCTGCTCGACCGAAATCTATTTAAAGGCCGCTAAACAGGTCCTTCTGTACATTTACTGTACAAAAGACATTGGACTCTTTTACCCTTGTACAACTACAAACGCTATGAACACCGATGTGGATGCGGACTTCGCAACTTGTCTCGATACCCGCCGCTCCTTATCAGGGCATGATATTCTCTTTAACAATGTCTGTATATCGTAGCGGTCCAAGAAGCAAGCCTCTGTTGCAACATCTACTACGGAAGCAGAATATGTAGCTATGTCCCTAGCAGCAAGACAAATCCAATGGTACATCAAAGGTCTCAGTGACATCTGGGTTACAACTCCGATCACTCTACATGCTGACAATCCTGGCGCAAATTTTCTATCAACCTACCATCTACTGAATGAACGAACAAAACATATCTATATCCATTTTCACAAATTACGAGAAGAAAAACATAACAGTTCCTTCACACTGCTGTGCGTTGCGTCCTCAGAAAACCTTGCTGACATTTGTACCAAGGTACTTGCGTAACTGGCACAGGAAGGGATGATGAGTTGTTAGGATGTAGATAATTAGGGGAAGTGTTGAAGTTCGTCAATTCGTTTCATATGTATATTTTCTATGGTAATATTGTTTATGTCTTTGCTTGGTTATTTCTAGTTTACTCAGGGAAACAACGGACATTACTACAGCTAGGGTATATCATATTCTTGGTTATATTTTATGATAATGTTTGAGAATTAATGCTTATATTTCTTATGTTATGTGCGGGATGTCTAGGTTATCTTTCCATGTATAGTGACCTTTTACTGGTCATGTATCATGTGTTATCTTTTCGGTTATTTCGCGCATACCACTTCACATTACGTATATTTTATTGGGAGTTCCTTGTTAGTTTTTCAGGGTCAAACATGTTCGCACTTATGTTTCTTACAATGTTGTCCCTATTTTTGTTACGGACTCCATGGAGGACACACACCTGGATAAATCGCTGGTTGCCGCATACTTTATTTAGTTAATTAAGGACAAAAACTACTACCAATCTACCTTCATACTACAATACTCCTCACACAAGGATGCACTTAGTATACTCTTAATACTGGGTTGTATTTTCGTACTCATGCTATAAGATTGTGACAATACATATAATTTAAACAAAAGTCTCTGGTAACTGTTTCCAAAGTCTTTTCGTGTCCTAAGTGTCTGGCTACCTTAGAGTCGTAGAAACTTTGGCTGTTGTGGCATGTAGCTGTTCGTTTTCGAGATTGTATAAACGATTGTAATAGTAGATGAGTCTGTCACTTACTACCCAGTGACTTGCTAGTTCTTTACCCACGTTGGTTAATTTTTCAATTTCTGCTTGCATTACAGCCAGTCTTGATTGTTCTGGCCTGTCTGTTGAATGTTATTTAATAATTTCGGGTTATATTTTCTAATATCAATCTTGCACATGATTACTTTAGACATTAAGAGTATCCCTTAGTCTTGTTTTCCTTGATGGTCTTTTTCATCATGAAACTCATTTTCAGTGTTGACCGTTTGTAAGTATGCGACTGCTACCAGGTTCTTTCTTAAAGTTGATCGTCATGGTAATATATCCATACTTGAAATCCACCTTCGCCTCTTGCAGTGTCTGCAAGTCCGTAAAGCTCTATAGCCTCTACGGTGTGAATGTTCCCCATGATCATTTGTGCTATTCAGTCCCTTTTATGTACCTGGCAATCTTGATTTCCATGGTTCATTATGATAACCTTGACCTCCCCAGTATAGTCAGTGTCGTTTACTCAGCTGCTAATATTTTTCCCATATTTGGCTCCTATTCCACATCACGGTGCTAAATGCAGATATGTTCCTGTTCGTAATCTAATAGCAATTCCCGTTTCCACCAGCTGTTGTCCTTTGTCTGGGACTATGAATTCCTCTAATGCCCATAGGTCATGTCCGGCGGCTAGTCGGCAACATTTCGTAGGCATTGGTGCATTTGGAGATAGCAATTTTACCCTTGAGAAACCTGACGTTTCTGTGCCATTTAAATTTTAAACACTGTCTGGTTGGTTTAACTGTACCCAAGTGATTTGGAAGTGTGAAG
The DNA here is from genome assembly GCA_003316355.1 of Tuber calosporum. NCBI lineage: Eukaryota > Fungi > Ascomycota > Pezizomycetes > Pezizales > Tuberaceae > Tuber > Tuber calosporum. The sequence goes on from QFET01002897.1 coordinate 31,895, forward strand.
GCTTGAGGTTCGATTATTCACTATGGGCAACACCCTCCTTCTGATGTTTCTCCAGGCATCGGCTTAATCCATCCAGCTTTCTGCCTCATTTTCACAGTTGATAAACAATTTTGAAATTATAGTTTGCTAGTTGTTGTGCCCATGGTATTTGTCGTGGATACCATACCTTGATAGTAAGGAAATCTGAAGATTTTGATTGTCAGTATAAACTGTGTCTGGTTTTTCTATTCCTACCAGGTAATGTTTCCACTCTTTGAATGCTTCCAGAGTCGCTAGTAGCTCCTTATCATGGATCTCATAATTCCTGACAGCTGGGCTTAGTTGTCGTGAGTGCACAGCCACCACATGTAGCTTCTCGTGCTTTAATTGCGATAGGACACACTACAGGGCAAAGTTGCTAGCATGCTTTGCGACTATGGTTTCACAGTCCAGATAACAATGAAAGAGTATTGGGGCTGTGATGAATCTTTGCTTAAGTTCCTCAAATGCTCCATCATGTTCAGGCCCCCAGCGAAATTTTCTGGGGTCGCACTTCAACGTTTCTGTAATTGGTTTTTAGATTGTTGAGAAATCCTTGATAAAACGTTGGTAAAAATTGCCTCAGTCAATGAATATTGGCACCTCTTTCATGGACCTGGGTGCCTTCTAATTGTTAATGCTCTCAACCTTTCTCTCACTACTAGTAACTCGATCGATGTCATGATTGGTGACTAAGCAGGGCAGGATTTCGCATGACTCATATTTATGAGTCACAGGGTTGTTATATTTCACACTATAACTTATTAGAAGTCATTTGATCTCACATGATGCACACTTGTGCAATCATTGTTATGTTGTGATTGGTTGATCGTGCGCATGACTCACATTTGTGAGTCCTATAATGTAATGATTTTCGCACATGACTCACACTATGAGTCATGGGTTTCGCGCATGTGACCACTTTAGGGCACATGACTTGTTTTATGAGTTAAGATTGGTTGGCACGTGGCGCAGTTGACTCAGAAGAGTCAGCTGATGGATTTCATACTATGACTCACAGGTATGAGTCACTAGGGTTATGGTTGAGGGAAGAGTGCCTATATAAGGACCTCTAGGCGACCTGTAGTTAGGACTCTTCAGGCAACCATCTAAGTTCTTTCCTATACAATTACTTTACCTATTTACCTCTCCATTCCTCTATTGGCGTTGTGCGATAGGAACCATAGGGTTCGGCTATCAAGACAACGTAGGCATAGGCCTAAGAGCAATAGTGGAAATCCACCTAGTACTACTTGTTGCAATAGTACTCCTACCCTGGTGGCTGAGCTTAGCGCCAAGCCCCATATGGGACTACAACAACGGCCCAGTCATATTCATCCAACCCAACAAGAAGTAGTTACCAGTTGCAAAACCAGCCTACCGCAGAGGATCGTAACAATCGATTACCACCATATAACCAAAAAACTCCTCTGTGTCAAACTGGAAGACTGATTTGGCCATTGATACAGCTAGATTGTTAAAGGTAGTCTAATCTAAGGGCAAGCGAATCGAACAAGGCTTAAATCTAACTTCGTAAACAGTAATTGCTAGGGAGACTTGTAAGAAAATATATTTGGAGTAAAAACTTCTGATATTGATAAGATCTCTTCTCCATTACTTGATGATGGCTAAAGCATCTGAGTCACTTCGTTATATATATCCCGCATCTGAGTGTTCATGGACGACAAGTGATTTACAAAAAAACAGTATTTTATACACAACTTTCGTCATTTAAGCCGAGACCGAATCCGCTTTGACCCTTAATACTTTCTCTTTCCCCGTACAGCTGACAGTATGATCAGAGGTCCTGACTTCTCTGAGGGTGTGGAGGGACTTAGTCTGAGTTGTCAACCTTCTTTTGGCTGTTAAGATATGGCCGCCCATTTTGGAATTTTGCTAATAACTTCTTAGAACTCCAAGGTGCTAGCTTGGTTTTTGGCCGAGTCTGCATGGTGCCTTCTTATCTAGCTCTTTAGCTGGCTTTCAGGATGACTAGTGTTCACTATCGGGCCAATGCCTTCTCGTCTTCTCTGTCTCTCCTTATTAACTTGTTCTGATAGGTCTATTGACCTTATAAGCACCATGGGGGCGTCAGTGTAATCTCAGTGTGTATCGGAGTAGCCTACTTGAATCGCGTATGCATACCCATCTAGGACTACATGGGCTTTTTTAACTTCAACGCGGTGTAACTCTGCAAATTCCTCACGGTATCGCTTCATTCCACTTCCCTAACTAGTGTGAGAGGGCTTCTTATATACCCTTCTGATAGTATCCGGTCGTATGGACGATGACGACCTATATGGGGTTACAAGATGTGTTCAAATAACTCATTTTTTGTAGTAATAGAGCAATTGCACTAGGTGCCAGTGTCGTCTCCAAGGCCGAACGCCGAGGCCGCACTGTGGTAATTGCCTCTAGAGGTTCAGATTCTTGCAGTGTCTCCTGAACGGTCATGTAATCCTCTTGGGAGTCATTTGTGCCTAATATAGATCATATTCTTCCAATCTAGAAAGAACTTTTTTGACTAATTGAATAGGTACTTTCTTTGGTTTAGAATAAATAAAAATGTCGTTTAGGTATACCACCACTCCATGATTTAAGATTTCGGTTAGAATCTTATTCATAAAGGCCTAAAATATTGATGGTGCATATACCAGCCTGAACAGCATTACTTTGTTTTCAGAGTGGCCGTATCGGGTGTGGAGTGCAATTTTCCACTCATTCCCTTCATTGATTCTGAGGAGGTAATAACCGTCATTAAGATCAAGCTTAGGGAATATTTGGGCCCGTGCAATCTGGTCGCGGAGTTCTTCATGAGCGGACATTGATATATCTTTATTACCCTTAGTTTATTTAACTGTCAGTAATCTACACACAGACTCATGGAACTGTCATATTCAGGAATAAATTCAATAGGTGCTCTTGCAGGAGATTTGCTTTCCATGATTTTCTCCAGATCCAACATTTTATTCAGGCATTTGCTTAGCAAATTTAGCTGGTGGGAAGACCTTGGATCCATTGGGTCCTATGGAGCACCTACACCAGGTATTAAACCAATTGCATAGTCAAAAGTCCTTCTATCCGCTAGGTTTTCTAATGTTTCCGGTGCAAAGACCCTTTTGAATAAATGGTATTCCTTGGTATTTGTATGAACTCAGTGGCATCTGGTAGTGTACGAGATACACCCTCGCTTCTTTCTATATACCGGGCCTTGGGTCATGGGCCATGGTTTTGTCTCATTCAACTTTCTGGTCTTTGCCTTAATCTTTAACATGAATTTGACATTTTTCATCTTTAAATATTCATATTTGTTCATCCACGATGTGCATTATGGGATAATATGAATGCCACCAGCTAGAAGGGATAATAAGGTCATATTTACTAGCGTTGGCGATTGTGCATGAAATATGAGATCGGTGAGTATTGTCACAAATCGTGACTTAGCAATATGGAATGTTTCACATGACTCACGATTTGTGAGATCATTTATGATTATGATGTTTGATTTGATTTATTGTTTCTTGACTCACGATTGTGAGGTCATATGATGTTATAACTTTCGCACCTGACTAAAAGTATGAGTCAGGGGTTTCACGTATGTGACGCGATTAGTGCACATGATCTGTTATGGAAATTGGATACTATGGGGATTGTATACTATGACTCAAATTGTGAGTCATAGGACGTTTGTTATACTATGACTCACATGGCAGTCATAGTAAAGAGGTGACTCATAGTAAAGTCACCAGGGTTAGGGTTGTAGGAAGAGCGCCTATATAAGGAGGGTCACGGACACAAATAGCCAGCTCTTCACGCAACCACCTAAGTTACTTCCTATGTTATACTTTTACTATTAGTTCAATCTATACTTTATTCTTATTACGATCATCCATTTATATCACCAACCGAAAGGTGATTCGAGAAACGTATCACTAAGGAGCAGTCGCACGGACTAGGAGTGAAAGGACTCAGCGTTCCCTAGGCGACATTAGGCTACGAGACCTGAAGAGAGGTAAGACGAGAGGTACGTATCGTTACCTGTTGCAGTTAAAAGGAGATAGTGGGCCTTGTATGGCAGACTAAGGATAGGTTTGTAATATTTGGTTGCGTCTTTTGCGACACTTAACGAATACAAAACGGATTGACCTATAGATACATCAGTACCAGACTTCAACGATCCACAGACTCTCCTAGGACTACAAGCAGAACTTGGACAAGCCTCAAGCGAGATATCAGCAGAAGGATCCCCAAGACCTCCAAGCCTGGTCACCACGGAAGCAAGATAAAGATCAGGGTCGGTCAGCGAAGGAGCATCCCCAATACACAGAATGTCGGGGGTAGCAGGACCAACGGATACGATGACTCTCACGAGAGAACAACTCCAAGAGCTGATCAGAACGGTTCTGGATAAACGACAGGAACAGACTGTGCGGAGGCCAAAAATCAAAACCCCGGATACATTTACAGGAGACCTTACAAAACTGCGATCATGGCTAGTCCAACTTGCAATGTACTGCACAGCACTAGGATTGGGAGAAAATGAAGATGGATTAAAAATGGCCTTCGCCAAATCCCTACTAAGGGAATCAGCAGGCAAATGGATTACTCCATATGTGGAAGGAAAGACCCCTGCAACAAGGAATAACTTGGCAGAATTTCAAGCCACTCTACGCATTCAATTCGGCAACGTGGATGCTAGAGAAACGGCAAGAAATAAAATCGAGAAAATCAAGCAAGGGAGCCGGAATGTTACTGAATTCAGGAACGAATTACGTCTATTAGCAACAGAGGCAGAATACGACTAAGCAACCATGGGGAGGGCCTTCTTAAGAGGCTTACACGAAGAAATTCAGAACACATGGGCCATGAGAGCTCAAGACTTCACGACGACTGAGGAAATGGCAGTATGGGCCATTAATTAGGAAAACCGTTTGGACGTGATCAAACATGTTCAAGGAAGGTCTAAGACCAAAACATACGACAATGTCAGAAACTATGACGGCACCTTCAAGACCCAACGGCTACAGGAGTCTCGAGGAGATCTAATGGACCTAGGCGGGACTCGGCGAAGACAAGCTCTTAACATATCAAATACCGAATATTGGAGAAGAAGAAACAACAATCTGTGTATGGCATGTGCGAAACCCGGACACATGATGAGAAACTGCACCAACCCAAGAGAAGAGAAAGAATACCCGGCGAGGACAGTCAGTAGGGTTCAAAACCCACGATGGAAACAAAGAACAGCAATCCACGAAATGGATCTCGAAAGCGAAAAGAACGAAGACGGAAAAGACGACGGTCCCAAGTAAGGGATGGTCTGAGTGAGAAGGTGAAAAAGAAACCCATCGAGATACGAAACTTCTACGCGGCACTAAACAACACGGAATTACTGGAAAACGAAAATGACCATGTCATGGTCAAAATGTGACTACATGGCAGAGACAAGATTATCAGCATCAACGGAATGATTGACTCAGGAGCGACGGAGGACTTTATTCATAAGGAGGTATGCCAAAAGTACGGCATGCTGATGGCGAAAGCCAAACAACAACGAGAGATTTACCAAGCGGCTGGCAAACTGAGCGCGATGGGTCGAGTTACTCATACGACGACAGTACCTATGGACATCGGTAGCTATAAGGACATGATAACCATCAAAGTGGCATACTTACAAAACTACAAAGCATTTCTTGGAATGCCATGGTTAAGAGAACATATCTCTACAATTGATTGGGGAAAGGGGACCATCACGTTTGAGAGTGAGAGATGCACGACCTGGTGTTTAAAAGAGTCACCAAGGGTCTTCGCAGTCCCAGAAGCGGAAGCCCTGGACGAGAACTTAGATATGAAGTTCTCAACGGTTTAGGCAAAAACGAATAAACAGATCCGAGTCAAAAAGTTGACTAAAGAGGCAACGATGTCTACGAGAGGCTCACGGAGAGCAGCAGGACACGACCTGTACACTAGCAAAAGAGCAACGATACCAGCCAAAGGGCAAGAAGTAATCCGAACCGGAATAGCCATAGGATTAGCACAAGGAACTTATGGGCGCATTTTACCACGAAGCGGGTTAGCAGTCAAGAATAGGCTTACAACCAATGCGGGTGTAATAGATGCGGATTATACAGGTGAACTGAAGGTAGTAATAGTGAACCTCGGGGACGAAGACTACACAGTCAACTCCAGTGACAGGATAGCGCAACTGATAAGCGAAAGATACCTGGATGGGGAATGCAAGGAAATTGAGGAACTTGCAAAGACTGAACGAGAAGACAAAGGATTCGGAAGTACAGACCACCAAAGAGACTGGGACAGAAACAAAGATGAGGGGGCCCAGGAAGAAACAAAAACGGACCAGAAACGTATAGAAATCGGCGAGATCTCGGCCCAAGCCTTTGGGAAGTTCTAGTGAAGAGGAGAAATTACAGGCATTCTCAACTGGAACCAGGAGGACGGCCAATGCGATTTGAAGGCAATGAATGTCAGTACCCCGCTGGCTATTAAGGCCAAAAAGTACCAAGGGAAAGAACCCTTGGAACAGATGATACCAGAGGTATATCACAAATACCTGGATCTCTTTGAAGAGAAAGAAAAGACCATGTTACCGCCTTACAGAGAAGGAGTGGACCACGAGATTAACCTAGAAAAAGGAAAGACAATTCCAGCAAAGAGGATATATCCACTAGGAGCGGCGGAACTGGAAGAATTGAGAAGCTATTTGAAACAGAATCTGGAAAGGGGATGGATACGAGTCTCCTACGCGGAAACAGGAGCACCATGCTTTTCGTCGAAAAGAAGGACGGAAAATTACGCATGTGCGTGGATTACTGAGGACTTAATGAAGTCACGAAAAAAGATCGCTACCCACTCCCACTTATCGGTGAAGCCTGGGATAGGCTAAAACGGGCCAGTAACTTTACGAAGCTGGATATTAAAGATGCATACCACAATGTAAGGATCAAGAAAGGAGACGAATGGAAAACTACATTCGCGACAAGATACGGAACTTACGAATACTTGGTAATGCCATTCGGCTTGACCAATGCACCGGCAACATTTCAGAGATGGATCAATCAAACGTTACACCGATTCTTGGACATATGCTGCATAGTATATTTGGATCATGTACTGGTGTACTCAGAAACAATGGAGCAGCACCAGAAAGACGTAGGAAAGATCCTGGAAGCGATTGGAAAATCCGGAATGAGAATCAAGCCAACTAAATGTGAATTCCACAAGACTGAAGTGGAATACTAAGGATTTGTTATTGACCAAGAAGGAGTCCAAATGGATCCAGTCAAGACGGCAGCCATATGGGAATGGGCGATTCCGAACAACAAAACCAATATCCAAAGATTTATGGGATTCTGCAACTTTTACCGAATTTTCAACGAGGGGTTTAGCAGGACAGCAAAACCTCTATACAATCTGACAAAGAAAAATGCAAAATAGAAGTGGGGTACAGCGGAAAGCGAGGCATTCGACACAATGAGACGGAAAATAACTTAAGCACCTGTACTGAACCATTACGATCCGGAAAGACTGATCATGATCGAAACAGATCCATCGAAGTATGTCTGTTCGGGGATTCTATCGCAACAGTGCGAAGAAGAGAAATGGCGGCCGGTAGCATTCCAATCAAAGACAATGACGTATGCGGGCTGCAACTACGATATTCACGACAAAGAACTATTGGCCATAGTACAAGCACTCAAGGAATGGAGAAGATATGTGTTAGGAAGCTATCACAAGACAAGGATCCTCACTGACCATAAGAATCTCGTCCCTTTCACAACAACAAAAAGATCTCAACGAACGACAGATTCGGTGGAGCGAGAAGTTAAGCCAATACAATATACGGATCGCATATCGGCCAGGAAAGGAAGGCGGCAAGCCAGACGCATTGATAAGGAGAAGTCATGACGCGCCGGAAGAAGATGACGACAGGATCAAACAGAAACAAAGGATCCTATTACCACAAGAAAAATACTTTGAGGAGATAAGGATACAGGAAATGGATACGACTAGCTTCCCTGGAGAAGAGATGAGAAATCCTAATAAACAGAGTGGGAGCGACCCTCACATCTAAGAAATAAGGAAAGAACTTGAACAAGGAACGAAGGAAATGAAGGATGTAGCCCTGGGGCTATGCCAATGGAAGGATGACTGCCTATGGTACCAGAACAAGATTTGGGTACCAGAAGAGGAAAAGAAAAGGACAGAACTTATCAGAAAAAATCACGACATTCTGCAGGCAGGACATGGAGGGACAGCAAATACCACGGAACTCATCAGTGGCAGTTACTACTGGTCCGGAATGCGGGAAACGATCAAGAAATATGTCAAAAACTGCGACATTTGTCAAAGAACGAAATCACTCCGACATGCTCCATACGGTCAACTATTATTAAACGAGGCACCAGATAAGCCATGGATATCGATTTCAATGGATTTTATCACAGATTTACCACAATCGGACAGCTATGACGCTATCTTGCTAGACATCGACAGACTGACAAAAATGAGTCATTTTATTGCATGCAGGAAAGATATGACAACAAAACAATTTGCGCAAACCTTTGCAAAGGAAATCTTTTGGTTACACGGACTACCGCAAGATATTATCACCGATAGGGGGACACTGTTCACCTCCGACCTATGGAAGGAAACTGCCCTGAGGCTAGGAATCGAATGAAAACTGATCATGGCATACCATCGACAAACGGATTGACAAACTGAAAGAACCAATGTCATCCTGGAAGAATACCTGAGAGTATATGTCAATAATCAACAGGATAATTGGAACGAACTATTACCTTTTGCGGAGTTCGTATACAATAATGGACATCAAGAAACAATTAAGAAAACACCCTTCTTTGCAAACTATGGACAACACCAGAAACATGATACAACTGGTCATCTGATACCGGATTGGAAGATTCCGGCGAATGAAAAGAACCAATGGCACGATACCATACGCGAGGAAATGGTGGCTGCATAACTTCGACAGAAAAAAAATTACGATCAACACAGAAAACCAGATCCGAATTTGAAATCAGGAGATATGGTATGGTTCCTACCAAGGAATGTAAGGACCACAAGACCATGCAAGAAACTCGATTACAGAAATATGGGGCCCTTTAAGATCTTGGCAAGATTGGGGAACAGTGCATATAAGCTGGACTTTCCCCTATCGATGAGAATACACAACACCATCCACATCTCACTTCTCGAACCCTACCAAGACCAAAGATTCCCATCACAGATCCAGTCACCACCACCACCAATCGAAATTGAAGGCAAAACAGAATAAGAACTTGAAGAAATAGTCGATTCACGACTACACTACGGAAGACTCCAATATCGAGCAAAGCGGACAGGATATTCACCTGATCACGATAAAGTTTGGTACCCAGCGGAAAACTTCGAATACGCGCAAAATGCAATCAAACAGTTCCACGAACAATACCCAGATAAACCAAGGCTGGGAGAAATCAAACAAGAAGCAACGAACGTGGGTTGGGGAGACCCAATGCGAGAAATCACTCCAACTAGCCCTGGATGTGCAACGGTAGAGGACCGTCAAAGGGCATCAGAACACAACGCGATGAGCAGGACGGCATGCTATGACGAGCATTGCAACGTCCATAGAGAAGACAAGGAAGGGGCCAGTTACTGGCCAAAACAACGACATGCAGAAACGAGATGGGAGGAGTGGTACCGAAATAATTGTCGAACCCACCGGCATGCAAAGATCCGGGCGGGATACTACCCCAAGGCGTGGTGTAAGAGAGAAGAACTGAGCAGAAAGGATGCTCTGCGCACGGAAGACAGGAGGGGACGGTTGGAGAGGGGGTGGAAACGCGAAACAATGATACCGAAAGCCAACACACGCAGGCAGATATGGAATGCCTCCAAAGAAAGATTTCGGGTTTGGAAATAGAACTGGATGAAGCCCATGGAACGATCAGACTCCAAGAGGAGACCCTCAAAATGCAAAAAGCCAACATCCCGCACCAATAACGAACTATCGAGGTGGAAGACCTGACATTGGACATGGTCAGGAAACAGTTACGCACAACGGAACAAATTTTACCGAAGTTCCGTCACGACGCGAGAAGATTTGGGAACCAAGTAATGAAACTTGGTGAATAGCTTGAAGGGACTCAAGCTGAGGGGAGAGAGGAGCTATTGTCACAAATCGTGACTTTGCAATATGGAATGTTTCACATGACTCACGATTTGTGAGATCATTTATGATGTTGATGTTTGATTTGATTTATTGTTTCATGACTCACGATTGTGTGGTCATATGATATTATGACTTTCGCACCTGACTACAAGTATGAGTCAGGGGTTTCACGCATGTGACGCGATTAGTGCACATGATCTGTTATGGAAATTGGATACTATGGGGATTGTATACTATGACTCAAATTGTGAGTCATAGGACGTTTGTTAAACTATGACTCAAACGGCAGTCATAGTAAAGAGGTGACTGATAGTAAAGTCACCAGGGTTAGCGTTGTAGGAAGAGCGCCTATATATGGAGGGTCACGGACACAGATAGCTAGCTCTTCACGCAAACAGCTAAGTTACTTCCTATGTTATACTTTTACTATTAGTTCAATCTATACTTTATTCTTATTACGACCATCCGTTTATATCACCGACCGGAAAGTGATTCGAGAAACTTATCGCTAAGGAGCAGTCGCATGGACTAGGAGTGAAAGGACTCTGCGTTCCCTAGGCGATATAAGGCTACGAGACCTGAAGAGAGCTAAAACGAGCGGTACGTATCGTTACCGGTTGCAGTCAAAAGGAGATAGTGTGCCTTGTCGGGCAGACTAACGATAGGTTTGTAATAAGTATTGCTAATAATTTCTAACGGAATAGGATATTTATAGTGTTTTCCCCAATTTGATGATGTGGTTCCTCGATGGTATAAATGTACAAGCTATGAGTGCATATGTTAAACGGTATGCGATGTTTGATAATCACTTCTGGATTAATTAGGTATATGTTTGATCCAGAGTTTAATAGTAAGCGAATCTGGATCTATTATCAAAAGGTTAAAATGCTTGCCCTGCCTTCAGTGCACGAATAATGAGGCAGGGCTGGCGCTTGAGTTTGTTACTACTGTTATGGCAACTTATGGTCTGTACTTTACTCTTAAATAACATGTTGGTTGTTGAGGTCGCGAGGGTATTTCTTACTATGCCCACATTATTTCGGCTATTGAAGCCTCCTATGACAAACTAAAAGTTTTGGCTTTAGTATACTGGGCAGCCCAGTACCATTGTTCTTTACCACGTGCGGTAGGGTTCCCATATACCTGCAAGTTGCCCCGCCTAACTGGAGTGGAACTCGTTTCATTAGGTTATATTCAGGGCATTCAACATGCATTGCCTCTCTCACCCCATGAGTCTATCGTACCTCTTCTGTCCAAGAAGCCATAGTTCATCTTCTGGACAGATTTACCCCTCTCCATTTAGTCTGTAAACTAGGTAGCCATAGTTACTTATTCTCTGGCAACTTCATCTTTCTTGATGTCAGGAATCCTGTTTCGTTTATTTGACTATTCCGTTGTTAACCCGACCAGTTATGTATTTTCGTTCCTGGAAGGTTTCTTTTGATCCAGGCTTGACTCATTCCTCGTTGTCATTATTGAGAGGTTCCTTGTCTGCGCTAGTCTGTCCACCCTTCCTTGGATCTCAGGAAAGGATTTAAGGCTTTATAAGGACACTGGTTTAAGCGACCATCTTCTGTACTCCTGCCTTATATACCAAATGTAGGGTTCCACATTCTTCTTTTTGAGTTTCAGGTTCCCCGTGTTACTCCCGGACTACTACAAGCCGCCGTACTAGTTAAACACTTCTTGCTTGCCTGTTATTCTTATGTTTGCAATACTCCCCTAAGACAGAATTGCTTTTGATGATTCTCGCTTGGCATTGAGTTTCCGACAGAAAAGCCCAGAATACCTAATTTTAGGACCTTGCAGAGGTCGAGGCCCTGTGTGGATTTCAGATTCGGTAAGGGGTTTGTAAATGAGTCCCTGGTCGCAGTTGCTGCTAGTGCCTAAAAACCCTTTATAGTTTTCATCCTTCTCATCCAGTTCCCAAATACAGTGCTGGTTAACTTAGTTTACCCTGATTGTGTATTTCGTTTGGCCATTTGCAGCCATTATAGCAAAGGGTTCTCTATATAGTGTTTTCAAATTTCCCCTTTTCTATCCAAGAACCGATACCTGAGCCTCTTTCCTATAGATATTCCAAGTATGGTTGGCCACAATGCAACATGTGCATTGATTAGCTTTCTTTCGCATTTTGATTTTGTTCTTATGGATTCTTATATGAGCTTAAAACCAATTTGTTTACTCAGGCTTTCCTTCAGCAGGGGCTTTGTTCACCTTCGCCGCTTGTTTTATCAATTTGTAGGCAGGCTTTTCAGCAGCGGAATAAGTATTTGGTTTTTTTTTTCCAGCCGTGGTCTTTCCAGATTTAGATTCCACCACAGCTTTTCTGTTCTGTGAGTCACTTATTCCCTGGTTGTTTTTTCTGAAAAGCCTGTATTGTTGCTAGAAAGATTCCTCTGCCTTGGTAAACGGGCGAACTGCCTAGATTCATTTGCTATCCAAGTCATGACTTTCATGTTACTGTGTTCACATATCTGCAATAGGAAGTTAGGGCTGAATTATGGTTCTCCAAGCGATTCCAGATACTTCTGGCTCGTTGTTGTGGTTTTCCATGGTAAACAGATACCTCTCTATATCCCCTGTCTACCAGAACATCTCCATCTCGGCTAAGGCCTTTTATGCCACTTGCACCACTGATAGCCGTTTGGTAACTAATGCTTACAATGTTATCCGGATATCTTAACCCTCATGGTTCAGGTATCTGTGGTCTCAGGTCATTTTCTACCGTTATGTTTTTGTGAAAGAGGCACCTCGGTTCCTTCCATTCATCCTAACGCATCATTGATACGTTCTTCATCGTCCTCCTATAGCCTTGGATTTCTTCCAAAGTAATCCTCACAATTTTGTAACCATACATGTATATCTTGAGTAGGCTTGTTGTTAAATATAAAAGGAGGGTCCGCCTGCCATCAGGAAGTATAAGTTAATGCTTCCCGTAGTCGGTACACCATGGCCTCTGCCTCACATTCGATCTTCAGACCTGGTGGTTGTCGCCATGATGGTTTAACACCTCATTCTGACGGACCGCCCAGATCTTCTACAGTCTGGGTCGTTATCTGCATGGTCAGGGGCATTCGCCGGTGGTGGTGGCGGTGGTGGTCCCTTTCCACAATTTCCGCTTCCATCTCCACATTCCACTCCCTTTCCGTTGTCTCTGCGAGGGATGAACCGGAACTCTTCTCATACATTAGCCATTGTTATAGTTTCCAACCTGGGATTTTCCACTGGCATGGTTCACCGCTTTCCCAAAAACTAGATGGGTTTCTGAAAACTTGTAGTTGCATTACTGCTTCACTTTTTCATGCCAACATAACACTCCTTTGGTCTGGCACTGCACTCTGCTATCTGTCATTGGCTTCTCTCAGAATGCGTTCTTGGTCTAATCGTGGGTGGAGTTCCCTTGAATCTCATTTTTCCTGCTAATGTTCTTCCTGTACCGCGACCTGCCTTTGCATAGGTTCCTCTCGCTGGCGGGCCAGAGTTTCTTCCAATTGGCCATCTCTGTCATGAGATTCCTGCCCTGTTGCCCAAATGGTATTGTGAAGTTGAGTACTTACTGCTTCGTAGGGTGTAGCCCATTGTTCTTGAGCTCGCAACTGGGCCTGCAGCTTCTTAGTAGTTGCTGTTTGAAGAGTGATTGTCTATGCCGCCATTATTTCTAATCCCTCATAGACCTGTTTTAACTCTTCTTCTAAGATTGGTTATCCCTGTGCGATACTGTATGCATGCTGCTGCAGTTAATCTTCCATAACCTGCACTTGACTGCATGGTTCATTGTAGGCCAGGTGAGTATTCTCAACCAATTGACCCAAGGTTCGGTCAAACATGCCCCTTACTAGTCCAATATATTCTAACAATTTTTCCAATGCCAGACTTCTGGCATCACAAGGTCTAAGCATACTTGACTGAGTGCCTGTGGATTACTTTCTCACTACATTAGGCTGTGAGAGGCAGTGGAGAGCTAAAGGGGATCGTTTACGTCCAAGTGCATAGTCATTTCCCGCGAGAGATACTTCATTCATATCAGCTACTACCTACGGTTAGTTGTTGGAAGGCTATTGTTTAGGAGGAGGGTGGATGTCTCCGCAATCCCGACACATAGGGTGTAAAGGATATCTCAGTTGAGAAAGCGCTGAAAGTACCACTTTCTTCCCTGAGGTAGTCCACAAGCGGGTGCCACCAGAAGGATGGCCCTTGAAGTCCTACATAGATTTGGGGGAAAACGTGCTGTGTTGGGGCGAGTTTGAGTCTGTGAACTAGGATGATTCGTTGAGGTATGGTAGGAATTCGATCTCTGTAATAGAGTGGTATAGGATGGTTTCGAAATAGGAGATAATGTTTGATGGACGAGGTTTAAGAATAGTGTTGTCGACAATGGTGGAATCAGCTATATGTTTGTGTGATTACACTGGTATGACTTCAAAGTAAGCGATATTCATGTCTTGATACTCTGTAATAAGGAGAAATAACAATATACTGTTAATGGTAGTCGATTATATGCACAAGCGAATCTGTCTAGGCTTAAATATTGCTTCGGAAACCAAGATTGTGTAGGAAGGCTTGTAGGTAAAGATTTTTATTAAAACATATAATATTGACAAGATCTCTTCTACGTTGCTCGATGTTGTCTAAAGCAGGGGAGACAATGTGATATTTATATTCCATGTCTGAGTGTTCGCGGACTACATGTAACATCTATATATCCACCAGTTTCCGTCCTTCAATTCCAAGTGCGTGAACTGTTTGATCCAGTGAATATTGTTACCCCTGCAGCTTATCGTCATACCACAGCACCTTTATTCCTGATTGTATGAACCATTTATCAGTCAGAGATGTCATTCCTTGTCCTACCACTTAAACTTGGTAAGTATATTGTGGAAGTTACCAATAATTTCTTAGAACTGCAAGTGGCCAAGTTGGCTGGTGACATATCCAGATTCTGCAGGCTTTTGCAGTAACTTACAGATGAATATTAGGATGACTTAAGACTTACGTTTGGTGGAATACCTAATCATCTTGCTTTGCCTTTCCTTATCAACCTAATACGATAGGTCTTTAGACCAAGATAGGCATGTTTTCAGGATATGAGTGGGTTCTCATATTTCTCCAAAAGCCCACTCATAATATTCTTATTTTTGCACAGAGTGTGCCATGACAGTCGGTCCATTACAGTAAAGGCTGTATGGAATAGACCATACCTCTCGGGACCCAGATCCTATAGAATTTCTTCCAGTTATATTGGGTCGTTCGAGTCTTACTCCTCATATACGATGCACTCTCCATCCGGATTGGACCAATTGCGACGACCTATATGGTATTACAAGAGAGGTGCCACCATAGGTCTTGTTGGAGAGTGTACACTATTTGACAAAGGCGCCATAGGTGAAGTGAGCTCCCAACAAGGGGGCTGGAGCGGTATAAGTAGTATCTTAGCCCAATTTTCATTTGAATTTATTGCTGGATTCTAGTACCTTGGACCAATCTGCCTAACTTGAGTACAGGTAAACTTAAACTCAACTTAAGTATGAGAATATCATATATTATAAACTATACACCAAAAGGAAATTAAATCGATAAGTACAATACTTCCTCGTATTAACTAAAGCCTAAGAGTCACACTATTGCTTCATAGACTGGTTTTGGAAATACCTATCTTGAGATGTGGGCCAGGTTATTCGCAAAGCCAACCTGGGCCAGTGTGAACAAACTATCTTCAAGACACTCATGATTCTTGAAGTGGTGCACGAGGACATGCATTGTCTGTAGCTTCAGGTGAGTATTGACAACAAAGAAATTTACAATGATGTTGCCTGCATTCATACAGATTTGTATATCCATCCTCTAACATATATAGGATATAGTAGTAGACTTTCAAGTCTAAAGATATCATAGTATAGAGTGCTGGGAGGTAACTATATACACTACAACCTACACTGGCAAGAGGTCTGAGTTTAGACATAGCTATATATCCTTGGTGAAAAATAATAGAGTGATATATTCAACTGGGAATATTACATATTCTATGCTCATTATAATTGGAATGCATTTAAACCTCAGTGCATACAGGCCAAAAGGACGGGATACAAGACTCAACACACCTTATGCACTATGATACTCACATATAGGGGGCATCAAGTCGAACTTAGTTGATTTGCCAAAGATATCGAAAACTCTATGCTGGTCGACTCTTTGGCACCCTGCGATAAATCGATAGTCTGTGAGATCATTAGCTCTATAGGAGTAATAAATCTTAGAGTCAAACTGTATTCACAATTATTCAACCATGTGTATAGACTCTAAGGATACTTCATATGTATAGCTAATATATGGCTCTAGAAAGGTGAATAAATAGTTAGAAGTTCCTCATAGTTAGAGGCATCCACAGGCTCCTCTACATAGCCAGCAATTTAAATTTCAACAACATGCGACATATTAGCCACTTTTGTTTTTACCCCACCTCACCCTTTATCTATGCTGCGGGTGCGCATTTGTCTTCATGGTTCCCTCCTCTCTGTGCTTATCAGGGTATACCTCTTTGAGCTCCTTTTCTCCTCTTCTGCCTTCATTGTTGATAGTGCCTCTCCTTTCTCCGCTTTTTATTACTTATCGTAGCTCTCAACTCTGCCTCACTTAATATTTCCTGTCGGGAATTCCCTCAGACCTCCACATCCGCGTTTAATATAGTGTTGCAGTAAGGGCAAAGTCTCTTTAGGCCTACCGTTGCTTTAGCAGTCTGATGATTGATCGCCCCACTCTTACATGGATGAGAACTGACCAGGTGGCCACACAGAGGATTCCATTGGTCCTCAGGTCTACCCCTCTCCTATCCTTACCTCCTTCTCTCGTGTCTTATGATAGTTTATCGGCTGAGACCATCATGCTTCCTGGCTGGCACACGATTACTACCACTTCAGCTAGCACTATACTATATTTGATTTCGCTGTATACTTAGATTTACATTGGCTACCACATACAACCTCCTCCTCTATCGGCCTGCCTACCACCTTTCACTTGATTCCTTAGGTCTTATTATATATGGGGATTTAATTTCACCCATCCCGTGGTGTATCCTCGTGGATTAGAGGAATCAGGGATCTGGTACCTTGGCCAAATTAATAGTTCTGGTTGGTTTATTGCTTAGGTTTTTTGTTTCCATTGAGGCTCTGGGTTTTCGTTCACAGTTAGACTCTGTTTCTTTCCTATATAGCTCGTCAGGGGAGCTGAAAGGTTTTTTATCTTTTCTGAGATATCAGGCAGGTTTCTTCATAGTTGTTTTTTCTACTCTAGGGCCAAACTTTCGTTTGGTGAGAAATTCTTTTTTAGCTACTAGAGCATTAGACTCCTTGTGATTGGAGGTTTCATTCTACCATAGATTGCACTTTATGTAGTTTATGTACCTTAAAGAGTAATTTAAGAAGATAATAAAAAAAAAGTCTATAAAAATAAAAACTCATGGTTAAGGGCATCCTCTGTCTGCTATAGATATCCAGAGATTGAAATGACCAAAACATGAGAAATCACACCACTTTCGTTACCATTCAACCTGACCCATTGACTACACCAGGCCCTGGGCATTGGTCTTACTGATTCCCTCCTTTCTGTACTCATTAGGGAGTACTCCTTTAACCTCCTCCTCTGCTGTTCCGCTATCTTTGTTGTTCTTTCCTCTCCTCTCCCAGCTTTTGCTTTATCAAAAATAGCTTTCTGCTAAGCTTTGATTAACCTCTGAACATGCGCAAATTCTCTCTTTCTTCCTATAGGGCAGTGGAATAGGTGTAATGCTGTCACATCACAACATGTATATCAGACAGAGGCTCAGCCCAGCCAGTGACCTTGCGGAGGCCAGGTAACGAAATGTATACTTGAGGTGTAAGAGTTATAAGAAACTAGAGGTACTTTAAATAAGAGAATACCTAGGTACCTAGATAAGTATGGTAACAATGTAAGACAGGTTAACCCAGATCGCACCTTAGGTAGGGTAACCCAGGTAGACAGGTTAACCTTCTACCAGAGATAGGACGGGTAACGAAGCTACGAAGGGTAACCTGCACTGTAAGTTAGGTTGGGTAACCAACTACTAGTGTTAGAAAAGGTAACTGGCAAGGCTGAGAACCAGAAGAACCTATGAAGAGTTAGTAAGCAGCCTAGCCCTCTTCGGGGATACTATATTTGTTTAACTACCTCATTAATAATAATAGAATTATATGTACGCAATAGAATTGTTACACAGGACCATCCTGTAATATATTGTATTATAAAGCAGATAATAAGACGGAATAGAATCAAGCATTCTGGAATCAAGTTACCCTACAATAGGGATCATGTATAGAAACGTGAACCTCAAGTTACTGTAGCTTCTACATTATGTGAAATGCAAAAAATCAAGAGAGCTACTAGAGCTTGATTTAGAGTGTGTTGGTAAACTGCCAATGAGACAGGTAGCGAAGTAGGCCAGTTGGTAAAAAGCTAAGAAACCTAAGCTGCTATAGGTGATTATGTAATACCTTATATGTCCCCACATTTTAGAGGAGAAATCCTGTCCGCAAGGTATATAAGGTAGTAGGCAACAGCCGACCTAGGTAACTTGTCAGTATTGACAGCGGTTGACACCACAGGGTTACTCTAAGTATCTAATATCCCTATGGGAGGTGTGGGAGCCAATCGGGGACATTTTCATGGAGTCGTGCACAAACTCTAGTTTGTCAGGATAATTCTTTACTATAAAACAACTTATAGCCTAGGACCTATGCCTTTATTGACTTATATAACATGACTCAGAGGATGTTACGTCTTAACTGAGATATTGAGTCGCATGTCAACTTGATAGTAGGCCACTGACAAGCCTTCGATCTGCAATTGCTCTCTCGCATGCAGACAAAATTAACATAAATTCCAGAAAACAAATTTTATAGTCTACTCTGCTTATCCGAGCAACATGTGGAATTCTGAAGCTGACCACGAGGAAGTCCAGTGTTCATAAACCCAAATTAGGGAAGGATACTCTTTTATGGTCGAACTAGAATTTAGTATTAATGGCCTTTATAATTCTACTTAAATAAACTCGATTGGCAATCTACTCTGATCAGAACTACCCTTACATGAAGAACTAGAATTAAGGGAAGCTCAGGCCTAACGATATTAAGTTTTAATATTTTTTTTCAATTATTTATATCTTTACTTTATGTGAACTTTACTTGGACTCTTTGATGCGGTTGCAAACCTAGGATCCATCTTCCAACTAGGTGTCACATTTAGAGTATATTGTAGAGATATTTGCCCAACACCCAAAGAAGAATTGTTGCACCAGCGGACCACTTGTGTAATATTTACTAGAACTGATATCCTTGTCTGCAACAAGTATCCCAGAGTCGAAAGTACCAGGTTCGAAATGTCTCTTTCATGCAGGAAATGATATAAGAAAACTACAAGTGTGTCTCATATGCAATCCGTTTTGATTGAAAACCTACGAGTCTTAGGGTGGGAAAATGTTAGTGAGTTCATTGAAGTCACACCAATTGAGGTAACTGCGGAATGTCAGATGACACTGGTCCCTATTTTAGGGTACTCATAACACCCATCATACACAACCCAATGGTAGTGGTAGCTGTGTCAATACCTGACGGGGTTACTATCAAATCTTTTACCCAAGTATTCTTCCAGCAATACAATCTGCATGAAGTAGGCCGAGGATTCGCGGACTCATAGTCCGGTCTCAAATGCTGTGTCAAAGACAAGCAACTCTATATTCTTGATAATATTGTCAACTAGGCTACAGAGTAAGTATAGTAGATACAAACTGCCTACCTGTAGCATGTCATCATAGTCCAAGGTCTCAATTGCCTCTCTTAGGCTGTCCAACAAGCTGTTAAGCTAGGACTCAGGATGTATTACAAAAATTATGTAATCTTGGATCAACCTCCGCCCCTTCACATAGTGTACTGTAGACCCTGTAGATATTTACCATATTTTTCTAAAACAAAGGCGGTAGTTGATGGGCACTAACATATTATAGCAGCCGCATAAGAACTATTAGGTCATCCAGGAACCTCTAATTTATTCCAGTTCACTGTTTGCTCTAGCAGATGAAGTACAAGTAGCAAGCTAATCTCCGATCGGGTCTGATTGAGTAAGGAGATCATCACGAATTGCGGGAGTAACGAAGGAGAAAAGACCCGCAATATCAGAAAACAAAACTAGTGGCTACCCCCCTTCTGGCACAACCAACTAACCCTACAGATTTTTTTAGAAACTGAAAAACTATATAGCGTGGGAGAGGTAACACCTTTGCTGGCCACATTACCTAATCCACTACTACACATCCAGCTGACTGTACCACTGTTAGGCACAAATAACTCCAAAGAGGAATACATGGCTGTTCAGAAGGGACGGCATGAATCTGAACCTCTACAGGCAATTACCCCACTGCGGCCATGGCGTTCGCCTTGGGAGTCGATTCTGGCACCTTGTGCAGTTGATTGTTTACTAAGAAAAACGAGAAATAGGTACACATCTTGTAACCCAGTATACGTCATCACCGTCCGTCCGACCGGATACTGTCCGTAGGGCATACGAGTGGGCCTCTCTGGCTACCTCAGGGAAGTGGAACGATGCGATTCTGGCAAGAACCCGCGGAGTTACACCAAGATGAGGATAAGTGAGCCCGGGTAGTCTTAGATCGGTATGAATGCGCGATTGAAGTAGGCTACTCCGATACAAACCGAGAGTATGCTGACACCCCCATGATGCTTATAAGGTCAATGAACCTATCGGAATAAGTGGATATTGAGAGGCAGTGAAGACGAGTGGGTATTGGCCCAATCGTGAACACTAGTCATCCTGAAAGCTAGCTGCACAGCCGGATAAGACGGCACGAAGGACATTCGGCCAATAACCAAGCTGGTCCCTAGGAGTTCTAAGAAGTTATTGGTACGTTCCAAACTGGGCGGCTATATCTTAACAGCCAAAAGAAGGTTGACAACTCAGATTAAGGAGGTCCACACCCTCAGAGAAGTCCAGAGCTCTGATCATACCATTAGCTAAGTGGGGGAAGAGAAAGTTTCAGAGTAAAAGCGGGTTCGTTCTTGGACTAAGAGACGAAGGTTGAGAAGAAAATACCAGTTTATATGTAACCCAGTTGTAGTCCGCGAACACTCAGACGGGGAATATAAATATCGAAGTGCCTCCCAAGCTTTAGCCTTTATTAAGCAACGGAGAAGAGATCTTATCAATATCTTGAGTATTACTCATAATCTTTACCAACGAGCCTTCCTAGAGAATCTCCGTTTACAAAGAAAGATTTAAGCCTAGTTCGATTCGCTTGCCCTTAGAATCAACTACCCTTAACAACCACTGGATCCCACGAAGCCAAATAGCATGACTGGGAGGACTGGGTGTCAGGGATAGACTCTCTTTCAGCTTTAGCTTATTGTTCCCCGGCTTGGTAGATCGAGTTTGGACATCAGGGGCCTGTTTTACACAACTTGTGTCCCTGTATGAAGGGCCCTAGTGAAGTAATAAAACTTTAACCCTCAGGTCCAAAGTTGAAAAAGACTCATTTTTGCTACTGTATTTCAGTAGACCATACCATTATCTGAGTTTGTCCCAGCTTCTAAGAGTTAGTGCAGTCGGTCATGAACAAGGTACTTGCAGCAAGAAAACCTCCTGCCTTACCTTGTACAGTTCAACCATATTCCCACACGGATGCCAATAAAACTAGTTCAGAATTTCACTCTAGCAGATTTGATAAACCTTTAGGACTGTGGAGTGAAAACACTTGTGGAGGGGGTGGTAATCAACCGACAGATGGTGGAATGTTGTCACAGGAGGAGAATCATATGATTCCAACGGTGTAAGCAGTAGTGAAGATGGCTGTTCCTGCAGCCCTGATCTAAGCTAGTTTCTAGACAAAGGAAAGTGCTTTTCCAATGAGGCTAAGAAGCAAGGATCTGATGGGTGATGTCCAACCTTGACGGACTTTCACGTGTAGTTCAATGTGAAACCACATACTTGGCAATAGAAACTAGAGCAGCTAGAAAATGAAGGGCTTAATGGGAACCCCCCTGACCCTGTGATTCATCCCAAGATGTGGAAATTAGTTTTTATTACAATTGGCAATCCAAGTTTTCATATATTGACAAACTCAGCCTAATCATGATATATCTTGAAGGACCACAAAGAGATGGTACAAAAGCATCCATGTTAACATCAGACAGGATGCTGCTCTTAGGGCCAGAGTTATCGTTAAAGGAATCAACAAGGTATGTACATGGGCAAGTTTTCTGTACTGATTGGAGTCCACTTTTGTCAGTTACTCTGATCAGGATTGCGCTCTTTGATAGAGGAACTGTCTTGTTAAGAAACACGGGAAGGTGGATTGTCTTGACGATGAATTCATTCAGTTAGCCAGTGCATTGCATGATATTCAGGCTTAGCGTGAAGGACAGAGCCAGTATTGGTATGATGGCAGATATGTGCCCTGCCTGGGGCTGAAGTCTCCACACCCAGAAGGATACATCGACTATCTCAACCTTTTGCATAACCCCAGACACCAGCTGGCGGATGTGGTATCTGTCAATCGTACCTTGGTAAAAGAAAATAATCCTGCCAATTAGCTCAGCAAGGAAAGGTCTTAAACGGTAAGCGATACCGGTAGACGGAGCAACTTGCTGCGAATTGCAATTTCTAAAACTAACAGGTGACAGCCAACCCATCCTGTGTTTACTATTCAAAGTATTAGGAAAACTAACACCACCGTCCAGTAACCCTGAATAACAAGTGAACCCTGCTTAAACAATGCTCTCGTTGTAGGAATAAGGTTCACTTCTGGAAGCAGATTACCGCTCCTCAACTAGTTGTACAGTTCAACAAACCAGTTTGTAAGCGAACATATACTAATGCTGTGCATGGTACTTCAACTGTCCTAAAACATCGAGGCTTACACACTCCACCTATTGACACCAAAGGTTACTATACTCCGTTGATCAACCCCTAGGTTCGAGGTTGATACCAATGGTAGCTGATAACGTGTGCCGCCTCACCAAGATCCCAGATACCTGAAAGCTTTGTACTACTATTTGGTACTAGGACAAGTGGAAATGGGTAGATCAGAAGGGAAATTGGACTAGGTGAGTCCCCTTCTCTATCTAAGGGAATCATAGCTGAATCAATACTGCATGCCAGAATAGGGGCAGGGTTTTCTATTTTATTGGGATTGCTAGGCTTTATTTCTTTTTTCCATTGTTTTGTTGCTTTACTTGCGGAAGGCCGATAGTGATTGTCTTGTTTCATTAGATTGAGTTGCTTAACTACGTCACTCTGGCCGGACTTGATTCTCAATTGAAAGTTATTTTGCAAGTTTAGCTGATGAGTGTTATAAACCCGAAATCTCCAAGGTGGGATAGTAAACACGCTAATCATATCAATTCTAAAGTCAAGTTCATTATGATGCTTAAGCGAACAAATCCAATTCGCGAAGAAAGACCCATCAAGTGGTAGAGGCTATCAGGCCCACTGCCCTTTACCAGCTTAATATATATAAAGGCCTTTTTGGAGTGGAAATTTCATAAGCAATAGAGTAGTATAGAAGCACGTCTACGATTCGATAGTGGTGCTATGGGTGCAGTGTTGAGTCATACATGTGTCAAAATGGTCCAGGTACACTTTTTAAGTCTAATGTTTCTGAAACCAATCTATGATTGAAGTGTAACCCAGATTACAACGTCCAGGAATCATTACATCAACACTGTATGAATGAAGAATAGAGACTATGTTAATAACATGAGGTTCAATCCTGCAGATATGCAAAACAACAAGTTTGAAGGCAATTCCCCGATATCATAGTTAAAAGAGCCCAATCCAGATATTGATTAGGATACAAGTATGATGTAGTGGTGGTCACTCTATTGTCTGACAAATTGTCTTTTCACTAAGCGACAAACGGTATTTATCATAATCCCTGAGCTACTAGCTGAGGATTGTAGTCCAGTATATCTGTTCAGAATGGCTTTGTATTCAGGGTAAGAAGGAAAGGATATTATTGTCAATCTACTCCTTGAATACAATCACTATTGAGATATTGTCAGAAAAAGAAAATATACCTGCACCTCTAATGCGTTCAGATTTTGATTATAAGATTGAAATTGAACCTGGGATTAACCCACCCTTAGGGCCAATATAGCCTATCAGTAAACATGATATAGATGTCTTATGTAACTAGAGCATTAAATTGAGGAGCAAAGGAAGATCTGCTAATGTAGTTCCCCAGCTAGGGCTTTGATCATCTTTGTCATCAAACCAGATCGTATTCTTGAGTTAAGCATTGATTACCGCGGGCAAAATAAGATTTCGATAAAAAATAAGTATTCCTTGCCATTAATGAATAGGTTTAAGTATAGGCCGATGAAAACCACAATGTTCACCAAATTGTACCTGAAGAATGGCAATTATCTTGTCCGGATGGCTTCAGGTGAGCAATAGAATACTGTGTGTAAGAGTCGTTATGGCCTCTATGAGGATACAGTAATGCAGTTTGGGCTATACAATGTACCATCTACCATCTAGACTATGATCAATAGTGCATACAGAGATATGATTAAAGCTGGTTTAATCGCATATATAGTTGATATCATGATATTATATCAGACAATTGAACAATGTGTAACGCTTGTCAGTCAGGTAATGGAAAGACAGTTAAAAGGAGGTCTTTGTGTTAGCATAAGGAAGTCCACCTTCTCTCAAACGGAAGTTGATTTCTAAACGTTGAAGATATCAGAGCACAAGATATTCATGAGGACTTAAAATGTGGAGAATATCAAGGGATAAGAGACTACTCTGCAAGTATCCCAAGTTCAAGGTTTTATAGGCTTTGCAAACTTCTACCGTCGATTGATCAATGGGTTCAGCAAGTTAGCAAAAACATTATCTGATCTGATCAAGAAGGACGTGAAAAGGGACTGGTCTGCTACTTTTGAGAAGGTATTTGAACATCTAAAGGAGTTGTTCACTACTGATCCCCTTCTGATATACTTTGATGGCTCTCATCCAACTAAGTAGGAAACTGACACTAGTGTTTTCGCATTGGGAGTCTTGATCTGGCAGGTCTGTGATAACCAAAGGTGGCATCCTGTAGTCAATCACAGAAGGAAGGTCTTGCCCGCTGATGTGAACTAAGATGTTTGTGATATAGAGATGACTTCAATAGTGTCTGTATGCAAGGAATGTGATCATCTTTCGCGGTCGGTTAAAGACCAAATAGTGGTATATACATATTACAAGAATTCAAAGTACTTAAATAGTACCAAGAGTTAGAAAACGGCAGGAGCACTGCTGGGCAAATTTCCTCCAGCCGTTTAACTTCAATTTGGTTAACAACAATGGATGGTAAAACGAAAAGCTAAATGAGTGATCATAGTCTATTGAGTACCGCCCTGAAGGGAAGTGTAATCAACTAACATCAATATTTTTTCATTCCTGTCAATAGGACATTCAATATGAACCCGACCTCCTGCGTCCCAAAATGCTTCTGACTAGGCAGCGCTATACCCTGCATTAAGATTTCTTGCAAGCTCTAAAGGCCGCGGCATAAAAATATTAGGAATATGGTGCAAAGCGTTCCCAAGGTCTACTAGGGTTGTTGTATCATGAAACACCTTTAAACTACAAGGGCTCAGGGATATATTTAAAAACAATGTCTTTCAAGACTCAAGTTTGTTTTATAAGTCTGTATCATACACTTTTGATATTATTGATCTATGTTTAAAACTGTTAAACTAATATATTTATCATATATAATATTATATTTAGAATTGAATACATGAAAATGTTTTCAAAATAGAAGAACTAGTTACCATGTTGATTTTATCAGCATGCTGGTTACTCACAGGCCTGTGCGACTGTAACTCCAACTTGTAAGATTTTCATATTCGTGTGAAGCATAAGCGACATTACTCCGATATGCTTCCTTTATCTGCTGTGACTTTGCCCAATATCTCACAATTGTCTTATTTGATATTCCAGCCAATGCCTGTGGTACAAAAGGTTGGAGACTTTAGTAATCATAGATGCATTTTTCTCTTGTATATGCCTTAGCCGCACCCCAGTAATATTCTATAAAGTGAAGTTCACAGTGGAATGCTGGATAGAATATAACTTCATGGCCTGCTGAAAGAATTGCTTCTTCAATATGACTCTTTTTATTTTTGAAGTCAGCCTGTGATGCCAAAAGTGCACGAGCACAACAGCTTCCACCATTCAAACATTAGTGATTAAGTTTGCTCTTTTTACTGGTGGTTGACAGAATTGAGCATTGAGCACTGAAGTGAGGAAGATGGTTGGGCCATAAGTCTCGTTCTGTCTGCACAACCTTTAGGCCTTCGGGAGTCCCATCGGAAAAGGTCATCCGCAGTATATATCTACCTTCTAGATAGTTGGAAGCCCTTACATAGGTTTTGCGCATTCATTTTGGATTTTTTCCACCTCGCTCTAGATTGATCTCGGACACTCGTAAGGCATCCTCTGCACACTTAAGATGATTTCTGGAAATAACAAAGGCAAACAATGTCTTGCAACCAGGAAATTGGGCTTGGAAACTCGGAATGGCTTTTTGAAGGATTTGGTCAAGGAGTTGATCAGCTGTCCACTAAATATTACCTCCCCACTTGAGAATAACACCTGCATCACCATCACCCAGTCTCCCAATTGAAGTAAGAAAATCTGATACATGCAGACCTTGGCCATGACCCTTCTTGCGTAAAGGTTTGTGCTCGTTATGTACCCAAATAAAATGAGGGCCATCATTGACACTGCATGTGCATTCATCTTGTGTGATGAGAATAAGAGGTGCCATGTCTCCTGATCTATCATTTGAATTGTGAATTTCATTTAAATCTTCGCCCTATAGTAAGAATTGTTATTGATATAGTGCCATATGGGGCAAGAAAGTCTCCTCATGGTACTGCATAACATCTGCTCATTCATGGCCATCGTTATAAATACCTTTACGATACTCTTTATATTTAAACCAAGCTTTTTCAGCCCCTTGCAGTGGTTCTAGAAGCAATCACCTTTTCAACTACTCAGGCCACATTGCTGTTTGATCGATTTCCCACATCAGGATCCTCACCACAGTTTCTCCAATATCTGCCACTGCCTTGGCCATATTTCGTGAATTGAGCTCTATTTCCCATTATTTTTAGCACCTACACCTTGAATATAAGAAAATAGATAAGAGTCAACTTAATATTACCAACTAGCTGTTTATGCTCTCTGACAGCCAATAGGGTACATGGATCCTCTGGCAAACTGACGATACGATGGTGTTTACCAGCATCAGGCTCGGGTAGTTCTCTCTTTATAACCCAGGGAACTTTATGCCTCTTTATACATTTACGCACTTTCCTACCCCATCCCCCACTATGCACAATTTGTTGAGCAAGTACCATTCGAGACCTTAATTGATTGCCAGCTGCTGTAAACAAATCTTTCACTTGGAGAGTCATGCGTTCATCGGAGACTTGTTGTTTTAGGAATAAATAAACTTGGTAATGCCAAGTAAAATGCAGGCCGGAGAGCTTGCTATGTCCATTCACCTTTCTGGGGTGAATGAGTTTGGCTATAGCTTTCAGTGCATCTTCCAAAATACGAAGGCAGTTCTGGCATGGCTGATAATGTGCATGGAGTCGTCTTGGCCATTTCGCATAATAGCGGCTTAACTCACTTCTCCCATGCGGAATACAGGCTTCTGGCTCCTGAATTGTATGAGGTAATGCGGTTGAAAAAGGCAATAGGACAGGATTCAACGTGTGACTGGTTTAATCTAATTCTGCTTTGTTTTGTGCACGAAATTGACGTACTCGTAGTATACCAACAGCGGGATTCTCATTTCGGTCTGCTCTTTCTGCAATTGCCCCACCTGCCTATTTTTAATCTCATCAGTAATAAATACTTTTTATTTAAAACTCATCCAATCTCAATTTCGTACTATGGGTATTGGTATTCAAAATGACTTAAATTTAGTAGCTATTTTGCTTGTTTAATCCTTGCTCTTCTCAAACGACTTCTGAGAGTTTTGCGATTGATATTTGGCTCTGGTGGCAATGGCAAATGAGGTATATCTTCCTCTATCCTGAAATATATAAAAAAGACTTCAGTGCAAGTGATGATTGACAAAATGGGCGAAATATTTTTTTTAATTCAATTAGTTTAGATTATTGGGTATTACACTATCATACATCCTCTTGGATTTAAAACAATATTATAGATAATATTAATAATGGTAAAATTAGGTCGTGAAAGCTATTGTTCCTCTATATAACCCTGCACGCCTCTAAAATTGCAGCATTTCATGATGCAACGAGTTGGTCCACCTTATGAGCGCTTTGCACTATACCTTGAACCTTTCAACTCCATGGCAGAAAAGAAAACAATACTTGACACCCAGTTAGACCTAAACAAGGATCAGCAAATCTACAAGAACTGATGGTTTATCCTTAAAGACAAGTTCTTGAAGTGAAAAATCATGCTAGCAGAAGATGATTCACATGTACCCGAACACTTTAGAAGTTATAAGAACATTGCACAAGTGAAAGCCAACTTCAATTGGCCCAATATCGAGCATCTGAAGGCCGAGTATGTTCGTACATGTGCTGCTTGTAAACGAAGCCTAACAATAAGGCCCTGGAGGTTAGGCTTAAGCCAGCCAGTGGAGGTTCCAATCAGGCCCTGGAATGGAAGTTCCATGAAATTCATTGTGGCCTTAGCGGTGTCAGATGGGAATACTGGGATATGGGACATCGTTGATGGATTTTCCAAGATGTCCCACTCATCCCTCTGGAGACAGAGGTGTCTATTAAGGAACTAGCACTTATCCTATTTAAGAAACTTAGGTGATTGCCCAGGCTCTTAGAATTTTGGATTTCCGATCCTGATTCCAGATTAACTTCTCAGTTTTGGATAAGTCTCATAGAGTTACTACAAAACCACGCAATATCTCTACTGTGTTCCTCTCTGATACTGATATATAACTGATATGGTAAATCAGGCAGAGCAGTACCTAAAAAGCTATTCTTAATGTCAGCAGGAAAATGGGGCTGCGCTTTTACCTCTAGCCGAACTTAGATACCTCATGTCTGTATCTGAGGATGCGTAGGTATTGCCCTTTGTGATAAACTACGGAATCGTCTCGAGGATGAACTTGTAAGGGGTCGTGTCACATCATCAAGCAATCTAACCAAAAGCGAGCACGGGGTGAAGGACTGGGAAGGCGCCTGGCAGGACATTCAAGATAGATTACTGGGTGCCTAAGAGTAATAAAGGAAATGACATTATCAAAAGCGAGTACAATCTCCAGGGTGTCTCTCATTGAAGCCGTCACCTAAGGCTGCGTGCGGAATGACGACTGTGTTAAGTTGGATAGAAGAAAGGTTGGAAGTAAACGACCAGCTGAAGAGCTGGACTATGTCAATTTTGGCCTCTTTGTAGCTTGGCCAAAAATAGGAACACGTGCCTATGAGTTGAGGCTCCCTTCCATGTGTACAATTCATCCAGTCTTCAATGTAAGACTTCTAGAGCCATGCTGGGAAGACACCATCGAGTGGCTGGTAAATGAGGTACCTACACCAGACATTGTCGTTACAGGGCTTAACAATATAGTAGAGGCCATAGCAGATAGCAGATAGTTTGAAAGTGCTAAAGCCAAATTCCCACATTGGTTTGTCAGATTATTGCAATATTGGGAGGCTAAGGTGAGGAAGAAAATTCTTACAAACTGTTGGAGATGTTTGAAGGAACTACAAGAGGATCCTTCTTCAAGTTTCATGAACTGAATCCCTCTTAGCCTTGGGAGCACATGGTAATAAACTACACAATGCCGCAAGAAATAGTTTCTGAAGCATCCAAGGAACTAAGCCTGAGTACAGATTTGTGGAAGAGAGAGAAGTGTAATGTTCGAACCTATCATCTAGTAGAGCTAACCGAATCTCTGCCCAGTCTGGGACTTTGAGAAGGCCTGGTGAGAAAAAGTATAATTGACCTGCAAAAGGATATGGAAACTGAAAGTACAGTAAATAAGAAAGTACCTAGGTAGCTAGTTGAGTAGGGTAACTCGGTAGGATTGGTTAACACTGATCCCAATTTGGGTAGGGTAACCCAGTTAGTCATGCTAACCCACTATAGGCTATTAGTACGATACCGAAGCTAAGGAAGGCAACCTTCTACTAGAGTTAGGTAGAATAACTGTTAGGCACATTGGTACAAGGTACTGGAATCCAGCACTGAGTTCATACGAAAATTGGGCTGATATACTACTCATATCCATCCTGCCTAAGTGTTGAGCCCGTATGTAACCAGCTTCACATACCATAGAAGGAGTCGCCTCATCAAAAATAGGAAAATTGGCGCCCCGCCTTTAACATCATATATGTCATCACCATTCATCCCACCGGATTACCTTTACTCATTATCTCAGGATAGTAAACTTGGACAACCAAATGTTGAACGGGAATCAAGTGCATAGGATCCGGGTCCGCAGAGTTACGGCCCTTGGACCACAGCCTTCACTGGAATCGACAAAAGGTGAAGGGACGCTCGGTGGAAATATAAGAATCTGATGAGTGGGCTTTACAATAAATATGAGAACCCACTCAGACCCCAAGTACATGCCTATCCTCATCTAAATTCTATTGGAAGAGGTTGATAAGGTGAGGCATAGAAATACGATACGGAATTGGACCGATAGTAAGTCTAAAGTTATCCTGAAAGCCATCTGCAAGACACCGGTAAGGTCCCTAGTATCCACATAGGTCACCAGCCAAGTTGGCCACTTGGAGTTCTAAGAAACTATTGGCAGATTCAACGATTGAATACCTAAGTTTAAGCGGCAGAAGAGGAACGACATCCCTGACTTGGAAAGGGTTTAGTCCATCAGCAAATAAAGGAGCTCTAACCCGTCGATAAGCTGTGTGGGTAATATCTTGTAGGTGAACCTGTACACTCACCCACTATTGAAGAACAGAAACAGTAGGAAGTATATTAAAATATGGAAGTTAGATATTATCTGCCAACACTCAGCGGAGGGATATAAATATCGAAGTGCCTAAGGAGTTTTAGCCATCATGAAGTAGTAGAGAAGAGATTTTCTTAATAATATAAATTTTACTCAAAATCATTTACCTACGTGCCATCTTTAACAATAACCATTTACGAAGAGCAAGATTACCAGCCCAGGGAGATTCGCTTACCCTTAGAATCGAGTACCCATAAGACTAACCTATTCCAAGCGTTTAATAGGGTAAAAGGCAAGGCCTGGACACGCTTTAAATTTTGTATATTGGCACAATCTCATACCATGAGTATGAAAATATATACAGTATCAAGAGTATACCATAGGCACGCTTATGTGACGAGTATTGTTGTATGAAGGTAAATTGGTAGTAGTACTTGCCCTTAATTAACTAAATAAAGTAGGGTGCAACCAGATATTTATTGAGGTGTGTATCATCCTTGTACTCAGTAATAAAATAGGGAAAATATTATTAGAAAGAAAAGTGTGAACATGTTTGACCCTGAAAAACTACCAAGGAAATCCTAATTTTTTATGGGTAATCTGAAGTATTGTACATGGAATAAACTGAAAGATAACACTGATACCTGACTGGTAAAAGTACACTATTGCTGGAAAGTTAACCGAGAAATCCAGCACAAAAAATTGGTAATATATGCATTAATCCCCAAATATTATCACGAAATATACGCATGAAAATTACATACTCTAGGTGTAGTAATGTCCGCAGTTTTCCTGCGTAAATTAGAAATAACCAAGTAGTGACATGAACAATATTACCTTTGGAAATACACACATGAAACGAATTGAAGAATTTCAACAGTAACTACAAGTAACTATGCAAAATTGGTAATTAGTATACAGTCTGTCAAGCATGTTATGTTCATGTAACAATCTCTTTCATAGTGGTACAGTTGCGTCTAAGCAATAGGGTCGTTATAGGATTCCCTCTGGTACCATATTAGCATTTTAAGCAGACATCTGAATTGAACCAGGCCATGAAGTGATCAAGTTACCCAACCTTGTAATCACTCATAGAAATGACAACCTCAAGTTAACTTAGGTTCAAGCTTATGCAAAATCTGAAAGATTATAAAGCCACTATAATGTGTATAAAAGCTTGTGGGTAAACCACCATTGAAATGGGTGGTGATACGTTACAGTTGGTAAAGGCTACAAAGCTGTGCTACATATGGTGTTTATGTAAAACCAGATATGTCGCTAAGCTGAAGCAGAGAAGTCCTGTCCATTGGGAATATAACCGGGTAGTGGACGGCAGACCAAGGCAAGTTTTCAAATTGTCACCGGATGGCACCTTAGGCTTACTCTATTTATCTAATATCCATATAGGAGGTCTGGGAGACCATTGGGGATGTTGTATAAGACTCACAGACAAATAGAAGTTTGTTCAGATAAATCTCTACTTTACATAAGCTTGTGGCCTAGGACCTATAACATTACTGAGAGAACTTACAGGGATCTAAAGGCTTTCCGTCCTATCACAGTGGATGTAGTTAACGAACTATGACTTATAGGTAGCACCCATTTAGCCAATACAGTAGTCCCACTCACAGGGGGAACTAAGTAGTTGGTTGAATGGCTGCAGATTATCCAAGTAGACCAGATTAACTGCAATACTTAGTTAGACAGAATCGCCACCAGCCAACTGAATCTTAACTGAGATAACAAGGTCCAAGTAGACTTGACGGTATACCACTGACCTAACTTCGATCTGAAACATTTATATCTCCTGCATGCAAAATTGAGATACTTAATGGAACACGAATGGGATTGGTGGACTATTCTTATGCGAGCGATCCTCAAACTTCCGAAATTGACCGTTATGAAGTCTGGAGTTGATATACCCAGAGTGGAGAATGAATCTCGTATATCGACAGAGTAGGGATGAGGGTCTATAGCTTTTATAATTGTACTGAAATAAACACGGTTGGCCCTCGAATCTGATAAGTAACAACACTATCAAGGAACACTGCAACTGAGGAATGCTCTGGTATAACAATATTAAGGTTTATCATTTTGATTAAATTATCTATATCTATACCTTAAGTGAATTTTGCTAGGAGTCTTTGGTACAGACGTAACCTTAGGATCAATCATCCTACTGGGTGCACCGCTCATTACAGGGATGCAGTCGTGGGAAATAATCTAGAAGCCTCTGGCTGCTTTAGCATTCTTATTCTTGATTCCCCGACTGTGAGTATAATAAAAACAGCCTAAATAGCCACACACACGATTCTCTTGGTCCTTGGGTCTACCCCGCCTCTGTCCTCGCCTGCTTCGATCCTCTCTGCCTTAAGATTGAACTGCTGGCACAAAATTGCTCACACTTTCTACTGCCACGAAACTGCCACAGAGTCTGTAGGATAGGGTGATTTACCTTGTCTACCACACACTCTCTTCTACTCTATCGGCTTTTGACCACCTTCTCCTTGATTCCTCTCCTATATACATGCTCAGGGATTAAGTTGATCTCCCCCCTGCTATACCCTTCTGGATTAGTGGGATGTGGTATATTTTACTGTTGGACATATTGATGGTTCAGGTTGATTTCTTGCTTACATTGTTTGTGTCCTTTGGGGGTCTGAGTTGTTGTTCACAGTTGGACTTTGTTTATTTCCAATGTCGCATGTCTGCTGTAGTGGCAGGTTTTACTATCTTGTATGAAATTTCAAGCCTGTTTCTTATTAGTAGTTTTTTCTACCTAAGCGTATAAACATGGTTTGGCAAGAGGCTTTTTTTAGCTGCGTAGAGATTTGACTGCATGTAGTTGTAGCTTTCTTTCGCCCATATCTTATGCTACTTGTATTTTCTCTACCTTAAACAGTAATTCAATATAATTATCCAAAAAAAGAAGAAAGAATACCTCTTAGTTAAGGGAGCTATGCCCACGCTGCCATAACCTGTTGCCCTGCTAGATCCTACATTCTCGAGAGTGAGCCTTCTCACATTTTCCTCTTATATATCGTTTACACCTCTGACTACTGCTGGTGCATAACCTAGAGTCTATATTTATGCTGCCCGTTATTTCATCCAAGCTTTCACTTTACCACCGCTGTTGCCCAACCTCCTTTTCTCCAGGCGATTTTCATCTCCTACCACGCTGGACTTGCCAACTCAACACATAGGCTTTCCCGTATTTACAATAAATATTGCCATACCGAGTAGTCCTTCCATGACCTTGCTGTCTTCTTAACCTCTATGTTAGCAAGAATATCTTTCCTACCCTACTGGTTTGGTATTTGAATCTACATCTTCCCCTATCTGACTTCTTACAGTTACTCTCGGATTCTGTATTTAATCTATCCCCACCTTACATTGACCTGCACTCAGGACTACGCTATTAACATCTTAACACCCTAGATCAATTTACTAGGTTTCTCTTGAATGGCACAACCAGACCTGAAGTCTTTGACCTTGTCTTCGGAAATCCCTCCCTCGCCCCATTTGTTATTTCATAGTATGTTACCCTCCCAGTGACTGCCTCTGACCATATTCTAATAATCATCATACAGTCAATGACTTTTCATGCCTGCCTGACCCTACCCCAAACAGGGCTAAAACCGTTTAGTCTAATCTCTGTCCGCTCATCAAGGACCATTAATCTATCGCCCTAACCACCAGGCTACGTCAGCCCCCTGGAGTCCCTCGTTTGACTGCCATAGGGGTACTAAGACCTTTGTTCCGCCATTACATACAGGCTATAAATGTTCTTACTTCCTCTTAAAGCTCAGGTGTATAGCTGATTGATCACAAGCTTACCATGCATTTAACCCGGAAGCAAAGATGTCACTCAGGTCCTCATTAACAACCTTATCTGATTCTGTCCCCGCTCCTCACCTTCATACTTCAATTCTATACAATATCTAAAAGAAACACTATGGAGTTTATTTTGTTGCCGTTTCTGGAGCGGAAGTCTGTATGTGCAGCATGAAGGATTACTAGTTGGTGATACATTGATTCCTTTCCTTCTTTCCCTAATGCCTATACACAGGTCAAAGTCAATACCTTACTTTAATATCATTTCTTATACCCTACAAACCCAACCCTTGCCATCTATTCTTCTTGCCTTCCCAGACTTGCTTCCACTACACAACCTCGAAATCTCCTTTGCCATATTGCAGTTCTCCAACACCTCAACTACTCGCTCCGGCCTGATCTCTTATACTATCTGGGAAGAGGGTAAACCACAACAAGAGTTCTTTATTAACCTACCTCACGTGTCCTCTTATAGCAACTGGCTTCCACCCTCCCTCCCACAAGGCCACTAATACAGTTGTCCTTTCCAAGGCTGGCAAGGCTGATTATAACCCTCCCTCCGCCTCCAGGGTCCAAGTCCTGCAATACCCAGTTTCTAAGTTTCTTGGAGCGGTAGTGGCAACGCAGGTATGACTAATGGTTCGTACTAACGGCCTCATTCACTCCTGCCAATACTGCTTGCTTCCTGGACAGACTACCCTTCACCTATGTGCTGCCTTCACAAATGAGGTCTGCATATTACAACCTCTAGGCCTCTGAAAGGCCACACTCTTCCTGGACATCAAACGAAGCTTGGATAATATGTTATCTATTTGCTTTTCTTTAGTACTCCTTGCCTAGAGTGTATCCCTTATATGGTGTCATTGGTTGATTCGGTTTCTTGAATGACTCCAAATTCCACCTTCTTTTCCACAAATCCATAATATTTTCAAAACTCTACAAGTCAGCACCCGTCAATGCTACCCTATCTCACCATTGTTATTACTTATTTATAAATCTTCTTATATTATTCTATCCCTATGGGAATTATCTTTTCATATGTTGATGATATGAGAGTCACTGTCCAACCACAGTCATAGTGGAGGAATATACAAAATCTTTAGCAGTACTAGCACGGTTTTGTAAGAAGGCCTCCCACCTATGAGTTTCCCTCTCCCTTGCCAAAACCAAACTCAACAACAGGGGAACCCCTTGTAAAAGTTCCCTCACCTCCTCAGAGCCAGTTCCTCTTGTTTGTAAAATCCTCTA
Organism: Tuber calosporum; assembly: GCA_003316355.1. NCBI lineage: Eukaryota > Fungi > Ascomycota > Pezizomycetes > Pezizales > Tuberaceae > Tuber > Tuber calosporum. The sequence continues at coordinate 68,191 of QFET01002897.1, forward strand.
CACCTTTTCTATTCTCTGATGGCGCAAGTACTCAATCACCCGCTGTATATAAACCTACAGCTCCAATTTCTCACTTTAATGGCCTTGAACAATGAGCCTTTAGCATTACAAAGCAACTGTTCTATGGGCCAAATTTAATTGTCCCCTACCTCAAACGCTGGTTAGCTTGAGCCTCATCCTACCTAGCCTCTTTTAGGGGGCAGATCGCAGCGGCAACACTCCCAGGTTCCCTAAAATAGAAGCCATCTAGAGCAAGCTCCAGAGCTATATTACTAATTGGATTTTATTGACTCCGACATCTATCTACCCTGTTAGGCTTGGCGCCCGTCCCTGTAGTCGCGCTATCCCCACTGACGCAGGATGCCTGCAGTCCAGGTTGCTTACTCCCCTCCAGATATCAAACCTGTCATAGTACTCCTGCGCCCTCATTACCATCATTCTCCTCCTCCTGCTAAGAACATTTGTCCCACCGAGTCCTTAATTTCCTTAAGGCTAACTATAACGCCCTCATATAGGACCAAACAAGGCCTATCGCTGCTGTCTACTCCCATATCCCCATCGATGGGATAGGCTACCTACTGTAACGACCCCTAGATCAGTTGGTATAGCTTACCGAAGCTCAGCCCAGCCAGTGGTCCTACTAGGACGTGGACAGGAACGGTACCAGACACCTGCAAAGTGACATAGCAACTATAAGTACCTTTCTTGAAGAAAGGGTACTTAGGTACCTAGTTAGATAGGGTAACCCAGCAAGGCCGGGTAACCTTGGTGCACACTTAGGTAGGGTAACCCCGCTAGACAGGGTAACCCGGAGCTACAGTCAGGCAGGGTAACCCTCTTGAGTAGGGTAACCCGGAAGCATGGTTAGGCAGGGTAACCCTTTAGATTGGGTAACACATCCCCTCAGTTAGGCAGGGTAACCACTTAGGCAGGGTAACAGGGAGCACTAGGAAAATATGGTAAGTAGTGTAGACGCCGCCGTGTGTGGTATATTCGTATAATCAGGTGTTTCTAGCTTGTGGAATCGCGTGTAACAAATAAGTCAGTTACGAGGAACCTTCAGGTGACGCTTAGGGGCGTTACACAGACTTCCGCAGCCATTTGCACCATGATAGGGCCCAGTTACCCTACCTTGGGGATCGCGGGTGAAATCGTGTACCTCAAGTTACCCACCCCTAACGTTACGCGAAATGCGAAATCCTACTACAAGTACCCCATGGTGGTTGGAGTAATTTTGGCGCGTCCAACACCCCCTTGTGGCTCCCACGTTCGCCCCTGCGACGGGTGGCAAAGGGTGACAGTTGGTAAAAGCCTAACAAACCTGAGAAATCGTAGGTGGCAGCGCAACCCCGTATACGTCACTGCCGTCCTTACGACCAGACGCTGTCCGGAGGATATATATAGGGGTGGCTACGGCCGACCCGGGCAAGTTGTTAGTATTGACATCAGATGGCCTTCCAAGGGTACTTTAGGTGCCTATAATCCCTATGGGAGGTATGGGGGTCCCCCGGAATAGCTATCTGTGAGTCGTGGATAAACGGAAGCTTGTCCGGATAAAACTCTACTACTTACACAACGATAGCCCAGGCGCTATACCATTACTGAGGGACGTTACAGCACCCTAAGAGGCATTCAGTCTTATCACGGCTAAGGTGATCCCTGAACGGTTGGCCATAGGTAGTGCCTATTTAGCCAACTCAGTAAAGACACTTACCGGGGGAGCTATGCAGTTACAAGAAAAGCTGCCGATAGGCCATGTAGACACAGTTGACTGAAGTGCTTGCATAGACGGAAAAAGGCATAGGCCTACTGAGTCTCATACTTAGGTTTGGGTCCAAAGTCGGATTGTCAGTTGGCCATTGACAAGACGGCGATCGGCAATGTTTTTCTCTCCTGCAGGCATAATCAAAATGCATTGCAGAAAACCTTTATGATTGAACGGACTCAACTTACCCGTGCGATCCACAGGCCCTGAAGTTAATTCCAGAAGGGCCATGTGTCAGATGATCCCTGAGTGGAGAAGGGAGCAATCTTAACGGTCGGAGTAGGGATGGGTGTCGTTGGCTTTATAATTCTACTTAAGTAAACACGAACGGTACTCTACTCTGATAACGAACTATCCTCTCGAGAAGACTTGAATTGAGTGAAGCTCTGGCTTAACGATATTAAGTTTTATCATTTAATTTAATTATTTATCTTTACCTTCTGTGAACTTTGCGTTGAGTCTTTGGTGCGGTCGCAACCTTAGGATCCATCTTCCTATAGGGTGCCCCCATTACAGTATATTATTAAGCTCTTCGCTTAACTCTCTACAGAGAATTGTGGCTCCTCGAGACCCCTTTCTGACATTTACGAGTACTGGTAACCTTGTCAGGAACAAGTAGCCCAGGGTGGAAAGTATTATGTGTGAAATGTCTCTTACGCGTTCACAACGGACTACCGTCCCTCCCACACCGGGTCCCCTCTTGGACTACGATGGTATCGCAGACCTAAGGGGTCTGTGTTGGGAGGCAGTTACGAAGTTGATTGAAGCGGCACCCATTGAAGTGCCTGAGGAATGTCAGACCATTGTGGTCCCCCATCCTAGGGCACTTATGGAATCCATTACCCACAATCCCTCTGTGATGGTACCTGAGGCGGTCGCTGAAGGGGTTACTTTTGAACGTTTTACCCACGAAGTCTTTGAGAATTACATCCTACATGAAGTAAGCCGTAGGTACGTGGAAGCACAGTCCCAACTGGAATGCTATGTGGAGGCAAAGCAGACCTATTTTCAAGAGAAAATGGTCAACATAGCCACTGAATGGGTAATGAAGGTCCAAGATGCTTATCGCCAGCAGGTCATGACAGCGCAAGTGCTGAAGGGTCCCCTAAAGGCCCTCGAGTGGGCTGTGAGTCAAGGAATCAGCATTGATTCCGAAAAATGATGTGATTAAGGAGCAAGCTCCTCCGCTTCCCCTTGTCCGCACAGGACTGATCAGTTTTGCCCCGCACTTTGCGGAAGCCATGGCAAATGTCACGTGGCATGAGCATTTAATGCCACATGCTAGGGAAGCTTTAGGACTTGGCCTGACTCTAGGCACATCGTGGGTATCACCTTTTGCCCTCGCTGTTGAAGCCCGCCTAGCCAGCCAATCTCTGAGCCCTTCTGGCTCAGGCACGGTACGCAGGTCTTCACACCTCGCAGGGGTAACAAAGGACAAGAGACCCGCAAAACCCAAAACAACGACGGCCGTTGAGCCCTTCCGGCTGAGCCATCAACGCCAACTATAATTTTAGAAGCTGAGCGACCATATGCGGTGGCAGAAGCAACTCCCTTGCCAGCCACACGACAATTTCCGACTCCGCTTGTCCTCCAGACGGTAGCGCCAGGAGGACTGGGTTTCCAGGGGTAGAAGCGCAGTCGGCTACGGCTAATTGTTCTCCTACTTGTAGGATCAAGGGAAGACCTGATGGGATTATCGCATTTCACCATACCCCGTCAAGTACGAAAGCGGCCGGTGAACCAATAATGCAAAATCCCAAAGGTCCGAAGTTGAAAAAGACCCATTGTCGTTTCTGTAGTTCGGAAGACCATACGGATGTTGGAGCTTGTCCCCGCTCCCAACAGTTAGTTCAGAGGGGAGTGGATAAGGTCCTTGCTGCTAAAGGTCCTCCATCCCCCACACCTCCCACAAGACTGTTTTCCCCTCAGGAAGCTTCTCTCCCAGAAGACAGTCACGAAAGCTCGGAGGACCGCTTTCGCGGTTATGAGGAACCATTGGGACTCCGTGGTGGAAAAAGTGGTGGACATGGTGGTAGCAAACCACCAGGTGGTGGAAACGTCGGCGAAGCAGCCGAGCCGGATGATTCCGACTCCTTGAGCAGTAGCGACGAATCTTCCTCCTCCCTCTCCGATCTGAGCAGATTTGTGGGCCGACGCAAGTCACGCTGGAATGATCCTAAGAAGCGACAGTATGATGAGAGGTGTCAAGCCTTGACGGTCTTTCTTCGAAGATCCAACAAGAAATCGCACACTCGGAAGAAGAAGCCCGAGAAGTTGAGAATCAAGGGGTTAAATGGTGACCCTCTTAACACACGGTGATTCATCCTGGATGCGGAGATTAGGTTTGACTACTATCGACACTGTAAGCCGTCTGATATGGATAAAGTCAGCCTGATCATCGCGCTTCTTGAAGGGGCCGCAAAGAAATGGTACAACAGCTTCCATGTGCACATTAGCCATGATGCCGCTCAACGGGCAGGAGTGACCTTTAACCCAAGCAATGGGTTGCGCACTTGGGGAGGCTTCCGAAAACGGCTAGAGTCCAGATTCGGCGGTCACTCAGCTCGGGATCGTGCTCTTCGTGAGTGGAATGATTTGGCTATGAAGCCAGGAAAGGTGGACCAATTTGTCGATGAACTCATTCGCTTAGCCAGTGAGAGGCATTATGACGTGGTAGTAGTGCAGGACAAGGCCCACATTGGCATGACAGCTGAATTGCGAAATGCTTGGGCCTGAAAACTCCACACCCGCAAGCGTACATCGATTACCTAAACCTGCTTCGCAACACCAGCCATCAGCCACAAGACGTTGTATCCTTCAACAGAACGGTTGAAAAAGGAAATGCCTACCACCTACGAACGAGGCGATGACAGGTCCACGGTCGCTAAGCGACAACGTAAGAAGGAGCGAGGCCCTGGTAACCGAAATCCCCGGCCTCAAGCGAGCACGGCCAACCCCTCCCGGGTTAAGAAATCAGACTATGAAATCAAACATCGGAATATTCCGACTACTCTGATTGACAAATGCTGTCAGTTAGAGCAATGTTCGGGGTGTGGAACCGAGAGTCACTTTTGGAAACAGTGTACCGATCCCGAACCCGTAGTGCAATCAATCAAACTCTCACATAAGCGGTCTACTTCTGAGGCTGGGCATTTAGTACCTAAGGTATCTAAACACCGTCGCATTGAGCCTCCACCCCCTGTTGTCAAAAGGGTTACCGAGGTCTGCGGCTCCCCTCCGATTTTGGAGGTTGATACCGATGGAAGTAATTAGGTAAGCCCTTTAGGCAGTGTCTGAGAACCTAGAAAGCTGACTACCACTCTTTGCATTAAGGCGCGGAGGAAAAGGGTAGAAGGAAAGGGAAATTTGACTAGGTGAGTCCCCTCACCCTTACAAAAAAGAACAAGGCTCATCCACCACTGTCAGGACAGGGTAGGATTGCGGGTTTTCTTTTGTTAAGGTTTTGCGAGGGTTTATTTCTTGTTTCCTTTGTTGTTTGCTTTCCTTGGGGAAGACTGATAGAGATGGTCTGGTTTTGTTAGTTTTGTTTTACTTATGTATATCAATCAGGCAGGACTTGATTAAGCAATTAAACTTATTTACAAGTATACCTGAGGAGGGTTAAATATCCGAAATCTCGCTGGCGTGATAGTAAACACCCACACTGTAATATAAACGAGAGATACATTATGACGCTTAAGCGAACAAAACCGGTTAGCGATGAAAGACCCGCTAAGCGGCTGGGGCTAGTTGGCTCGACGCCCCACACTAGGTCAATACACGTGAAAGTCCGCTTGGACTGGAATTTCAAGAAGCATAGAAATAGTAAGGAAGCCTTACTTCTGTTGTAGCGTGGCGCTACTGGTGCCGTGCTAAGTAGCACGTGGGTTAAGAAAGCCCAATTAGCATGTATCCGTCGGAAACATCTGACACCAATCTCTGATGCAAGTGGCAACCAGATTACAGGGTCCGGGGAACATTACACCACGACAGTGAAAATGAAGATAGGCGACCATGTGAATGACATAAGGTTCGAACTTGCGGATATGCCGGACACCAAGGTAGACGGCTATCTTCCGATGTCATAGTTGAAGGACCACAATCCTGATATTGACTGGGAAACTGGTATTCTGAAGTGGCGTTCAGAATACTGTAAGACAAACTGTCTTGTCGCTATGCGACGAATGGAGTTCATCACCAGTGAAGAACTCCTAGCCGGCGATAGCAGTCAGGTGTACCTTTTGGGTATGGCAATATATACTGGAGAAGATGGCAAGGACATTAGCGTCAGCCTACTTCCAGAATATAGGGATTATGCAGATATTTTCAGTCAAGAAAATATAACTTCCCTTCCCCGACATACTGAGTTTGATCACAGGATTGAACTCGAGCCGGGGGCCAAACCGCCATCAGGGCCCATATACCCCCTCTCTAAGCGAGAATTAGATGTACTATATGACTACATCCGCGAAATGGAGGAACAAGGGAAGATTCAGCGTTCTACGTCGTCCGCCGTAGCCCCTATCCTCTTTGTGCCGAGGCCAGATGGAACGTGTCGGTTATGTATCGACTATCAAGGACTTAATATAATAACTATTAAGAACAAGTATCCTTTGCCTTTAATGAATGAGCTACGAGATAGGCTCGGGAAACCCACAGTGTTCACTAAGCTGGACCTGAAAAATGGCTATTATGTCATCCGGATGGCACCGGGTGAAGAATGGAAAACCGCCTTCCAGAGTAGTTATGGCCTGTACGAGTATACGGTAATGCCGTTTGGGCTATGCAACGCACCATCTACCTTCCAGAGTATCATCAATAGCGTCTTCAGGTATATGCTTGATGCAGGAGTCATCGCCTATATGGATGACATCTTGATATACTCAGAGACGATCGAAGAACATGTTTCGTTAGTTCGTCAGGTAATGGAGAGACTGCGCAAGCCAGGTCTTTGCGTTAGCATAAAGAAGTCCGGCTTCCACCAAATGGAAGTTGAATTCCTAGGGTATAAGATATCTGAGCATGGGATATCTATGACGACTCGTAAGGTAGAGGAGATCAATGCTTGGAAGACTCCTCCGAACGTAACTGACGTTCAATGCTTCATGGCCTTTGCGAACTTCTATCGCCGATTCATCAACTGGTTTAGTAAAGTGGCAAAACCTCAGACGGATATGACCAAGAAAGAAATAAAGTGGGACTGGTCGCCCGCTTGCGAGCGGTCATTTGAACATCTAAAAGAGTTGTTCACCAGTGGTCCCATTCTTCCACACTTTGATGGCTCTCGTCCAACTAAGTTGGAGACAAACGCCAGTGATTTCACATTGGGTGCTGTGCTATCCCAATTATGTGATGACCAGAAATGGCACCCAGTGGCCTATCTCTGTAGGAAACTCCTGCCTGCGGAGGTGAACTACGATGTTCACGATAAAGAGAGGACCGCGATCGTCACAGCATTCAAGGAATGGGATCATCTATTGCGCTCGGTGGAGGACCAGATTGTGGTATATACAGACCAAAGAATCTGGAGTACTTTAATAGTACCAGCATCCTAAACCGGAGGCAACACCGCTGGGCGGAATTCCTACAGCCGTTTAACTTCAAGGTGGTATACCGAGAAGGCCGGCTTAATGAGAAGGCAGACGCGTTATCGCGGCGTAGGGAGTACCGCCTGGAAGGTGGGAGTGATCCTCTACCACAAACATTTTTTCGGCCTGGGCAGTGGCACATACAGCAGGAACGAGAACTCCTGCGCCCACAGAGGCTACTTACTTGTCAAGGGTTTCGCCTGCAGTCTGGATTTCTGACAGCCTTGCGTGCTGCTGCGGAACTAGATCATGCGTACCTGGTAGTACTGAAAGCAGTGGTTAACAAAAGCAACCGGGTGGATGGCTATTTCGATGTGGAAAAGGACTTACTCACCTACAAGAATCGATGGTATATTCCGAAAGACGAGGGGCTTAAGCGAACAATCATGGAAGCAGAACATGATTCACGCATCGCTGGACACTTTGGAACATATAAGACAATAGCACAAGTTAAGACAAACTTCTACTGGCCGAAAATGGAGGAAAACATCACTGAATATGTTCGGACATGTGATGTATGCCAAAGAAGCAAAACGATCCGGCATAAGAAGTTTGGCTTGCTTGAGCCTATTGAAGTTCCGATGAGACCATGGAATGCTCTTTCTATGGACTTCATTGTGGCATTACCAAACTCAGAGGGATATACAAAGATTTGGGTTATAGTGGATAGGTTCTCCAAGATGGCTCACTTTATCCCTTTAGCAACTGAGGTGCCCATAAAGGAACTGGCTCTCATATTTCTGAAGGAGATTTGGCGATTGCATGGGCTCCCAGAATCGATAATTTCTAATCGCGATACCCGTTTCACATCCAAGCTCTGGATGAGTCTCATGGATCTACTACAAGTCAAACTCAATGTATCTACGGCCTTCCATCCGGAAACAGATAGGCAAACTGAGAGGTTTAATCAGACCTTGGAACAGTACCTAAGAAGTTACTGTTCCTACCAGCAAGACGATTGGGCTGCACTACTGCCCTTAGCGGAGCACGCATACAATACGTCAGTATCCGAGTCGTCGAAGGTGTCACCCTTCGTGGCGAACTACGGGTTTACGCCATGGACAAACAGGTCTGGGGCTGTGTCTGAACATCAAAGTATACACCCAAACAGTGAACTTGTCGTCCAGGATTGGGAGGGTACATGCCATGACATTCGAGAGACACTACAAAGGGCCCAGGAACGACAGCGAAAATGGCATGACCAGAAACGTCTTCCATCACCGGAGTATGTCACCCTGGAGGATGTAGTCCAAGGCAGAGCTAAGAAGGCAGACTGTGTTATGTTAAACCGACGTAATATTAGTACTAAGCGCCCTATGGAGAAACTAGACTACAAGAGATTTCGACCTTTTGTAGTTAAGAGGAGAATAGGGCCACAGGCTTATGAGCTACAGCTGCCTGCAAGGTGGACAATCCATCCGGTCTTCAATGTGGGACTTCTGGAACCTTACCGTGAGGATCTGGTAGGCAGACCCGCTAAAGCCATACCAGAACCAGACATCGTTGATTCGGAGCCCAGCTATATAGTAAGAGCCATAGTAGATAGCCGGTGGTATGGAAGTATGAAAGCAAATTTCCCACACCAGTTTGTACAATACTTGGTGTCGTGGGAAGGGTATGGCAGTGAAGAAAATTCATGGGAGCCGTTCGTGATGTTGGAAGGAACCGCAGGCTAGGCATTGCTGCGTTTTAATGACCGGTATCCTGCTAAGCCAAGGGATCACCGTGTATGAAAAGTACCCGAAAGGGGATAAGTGGGGGAAAATCAGCCCACACCAGAAAACTAAGTCTGAGGACAGACTTATGGAAGAGGGGAGTAGTGTAACGACCCCTAGATCAGATGGTATAGCTTACCGAACCTCAGCCCAGCCAGTAGTCCTACTAGGACGTGGACAGGAACGGTACCAGACACCTGCAAAGTGACATAGCAACCATAAGTACCTTTCTTGAAGAAAGGGTACTTAGGTACCTAGTTAGATAGGGTAACCCAGCAAGGCCGGGTAACCTTGGTGCACACTTAGGTAGGGTAACCCCGCTAGACAGGGTAACCCAAAGCTACAGTCAGGCAGGGTAACCCTCTTGAGTAGGGTAACCCGGAAGCATGGTTAGGCAGGGTAACCCTTTAGATAGGGTAACTCATCCCCTCAGTTAGGCAGGGTAACCACTTAGGCAGGGTAACAGGGAGCCCTAGGAAAAAATGGTAAGTAGTGTAGACGCCGCCGTGTGTGGTACATTCGTGTAATCAGGTGTTTCTAGCTTGTCGAATCGTGTGTAACAAATAGGTCAGTTACGCGGAACCTTCTGGTGACGCTTAGGGGCGTTACACAGACTTCCGCACCCATTTGCACCATGATAGGGCCCAGTTACCCTACCTGGGGGATCGCGGGGGAAATCGTGGACCTCTAGTTACCCTCCCCTCACGTTACGCGAAACGCGAAATCCTACTACAAGTACCCCAGGGTGGTTGGAGTAATTTTCGCGCGTCCAACACCCCCTTGCGGATCCCACGTTCGCCCCTTGCGACGGGTGGCAAAGGGTGACAGTTGGTAAAAGCCTAACAAAACTGAGAAATCGAAGGTGGCAGCGTAACCCCGTATACGTCACTGCCGTCCTTCCGACCAGATGCTGTCCGCAGGATATATATAGGGGTGGCTATGGCCGACCCAGGCAAGTTGTTAGTATTGACATCAGATGGCCTTCCGAGGGTACTCTATGTGCCTATAATTCCTATGGGAGGTATGGGGGTCCCCCGGAATAGCTATCTGAGAGTTGGGGATAAACGGAAGTTTGTCCGGATGAAACACTACTACTTACACAACGATAGCCCAGGCGCTATACCATTACTGAGGGACGTTACAGGACTCTAAGAGGCATTCAGTCTTATCACAGCTAAGGTGAACCCTGAACGGTTGGCTATAGGTAGTGCCTATTTAGCCAACTCAGTAAAGACACTTACCGGGGGAGCTAAGCAGTCACAAGAAAAGCTGCCGATAGGCCAAGTAGACACAGTTGACTGCAGTGCTTGCATAGACGGAAAAAGCCATAGGGCCACTAAATCTCATACCTAGGTTTGGGTCCAAAGTCGGATTGTCAGTTGGCCATTGACAAGACGGCAATCAGAGGGGTTTTTATCTCCTGCAGGCATAATAAACATGCATTGCAGAAAACCTTTATGATTGAACGGACTCAACTTACTTGAGCGATCCACAGGCCCTGAAGTTAATTCCGGAAGGGCCATGTGTCAGATGATCCCTAAGTGGAGAAGGGAGCTCTCTTAACGTTCGCAGTAGAGATGGTTGTCGTTGGCTTTATAATTCTACTTAAGTACACGCGAACGGCACTCTACTCTGATAACGAACTATCCTCTCGAGAAGACTTGAATTGAGTGAAGCTCTGGCTTAACGATATTAAGTTTTATCATTTAATTCAATTATTTTATCTTTACCTTCTGGGAACTTTGCGTTGAGTCTTTGGTGCGGTCGCAACCTTAGGATCCATCTTCCTATGGGGTGCCCCCGTTACACCTACTGGTAAAGGTGACCAAAGATGGCTTAAAGATCCCTATAATAAACTTACCTCTCCCTCTAGGCATACATGGCATAAAACACTCTCTGATTCAAGCCACCGTCTCCTACAATCTGTTTAAGAAATACTGCACGAAGACCCAACTTGTTGCATAGTCTCTGCTATTGCTACCTCCCATGTACTGCCAGCATAAAGTGTACCTACTCCCTGTCGCCTTCATTGGCCTCGTCTGTTTTACAGCTGGATGAATCCATCAAATGTGAGGTGGCTAGAAATATCTTGCAGCCTTGCCCTCATGTAGCAATGCTGACTGTGGCTCAACCTGTCCCTCTTGTGACTTAATAGATGTGTTCACGCAGTATGCTATCTTGCACTACACATCTAAGACTAAAGAACAATACCTCTATCCTCCCTAGCTGTCTTACATAGGCAATGCCTACCTAGTTTGATCTGACCTGGACATGATCCTCAGTCTTGCCACATATATCCTTTCTACACAAACAAACTTCACAGCAGGTATGAAACCGGTCCTCACTATCCCAGCCTACACCTCCTCCAGATCTGACTTGCACTGAGTCTCACTTTACCTTCCTGCTTGTATGTTTCCTCATGGTTATGAATTTATTTGATTTGATTACATCCTATGCTTTTTGAATTAGTTACTATATTTGGGTATGCTGACCATATTTCTATCAGTCGGTGATAACTTGAGCCGATAGGTCTTGTATTTTGCAGGTTTGGAATTATTACAGTTTCTTTCTTACCAGAGTTAGTGCTCCATGTAGGTTGTTGTACGTTAACAGCAAATATATGAACTAATCAAAAAAAAAGACCTCGTAGTTAAGGTATACGGTCTGTTCCCTCCATTTTCCTCCACCTTCAAATTATTGTCCCTTGAGTAGATTTTAACCTCAGCTTGTATGGATCACCTACCACGATACACCAACTTTTACACGTTGCTAAAACATAACTATGTAGTGAACCGTCTACGCTCACAGTTCCTTTACTTTTGAAACTAGGATAGTCACTACTACCCCTGGCCCTTCCAGGTGTTTGTCAGGTAATTGGCACTGTACATGCTCTTAGTTATCCCACCTCTTCACTGCTACGACACCCAGTCAACTCCTTCCCTACCTAGTTGCCAACCAAAAATCTCCGGATGCCACAAACACCTAATTCAGCCTATCCTCAGTGTCCTTCCATACCCTATGGGCCATCGCTCCTCAACATTTGTAAAACAGATAGGCAACTATGATCCCACTCCCAACAAAGGCCATCTCGGGCATTAACAAGGTTGGCACAAGTCGTGCCTGCTATGTCACACAAGTAGGCAACCTGTCCTCTTTTATCACTACCCAAGCCGCTGCCTGTCTCACTACTCCTACAACTTTTAGAGCCTTTATGGCTATAGTCTGAGACCTCTCCCTCCGCATGATAGCAGTAACTACTGCCCAGCTACCAGCCACTCATCCCCTGGTTCCCTCTGCATTAACTCTGGCTTATCTCAATTCAATCACTATTAATAAACACCAGCCTACTCCAGAGGTAAATGATAGCCCTGCACCCTGATGCTATCCTTACACGTACCCCTATGCCCTCTGCCGCCTGTCTGTGCCTAGTGCCCTGTTTTTGCACCCAGAATGGATTTGGTGCTCTGATCTTTTGCCCTGAATGTCTTTGGTGCACGGCTGTTGATTCCAGATCACTCCTAATTCTTGGTTGCTACATCAGAACAACACCTTAGGATCCGCCGTACCATCCTGATCACCTTTGACCATGGCCTTCATTTCCTTCCGTCCTATATGTATCTTGGCCATCTGGGATTCGCTTGTTCAGATGTCTTATATCAGGCTCGCATGATAGAGCGCTCTCTGGTCCTGGTATCTCCCTTCGATATCTTCTACTTGGAGACCTCTATCATGGCGCTGCATTATATAGATTTCACCTTCTCTACCCGGTGTGCGTCCTAATTATCTACGGACTTTACCCTTTCTATCAAGACGCTCATGGGTAATATATGGATGCCCTCCATATGCTTCTCAGACTTGTGCGCAACCAAAATTCTCTTTTTTCAGTGATGTTTACTATATCTACATCCCCATAACGCCCAAATTTTTCTTTATATTTTTAATACAACACATCTTCAAATAAATAGTATTAATTAATTAAGCTACACAAGAAATATATGACATATCATCGACACCTACTTGACACATACTTCTTATTTTCTTTACCCTAACCAACTCTCCCATTGCACCCTTCCTCATCTTCCTATTCACTTTAGCTTATCCCCACTGGAGCTGTCTCACTTGCGTCCAGGCTCTGCAAGAGGCTTCGTGATATAGTTAGACTCCCAGCCCTGTCAAGTGCTAGTCCCCCAGTCACGTCACATAAATCAACCGGACTAGGCAGTTCAGAATTGAGAAATCTTAGAACACTGGTATCAGGCATCTGGAAGAAATCATATGACCAGTCACCCTTGAATGAATATTTTTGTCTATCCTCCATCCACACAAGTGTCACAATGTCCAGCCGGCAGCGAGATTGAACCAAGTGAGTTGGCCTTTGCGTAGCCTGGCAGGATGGCTGACTGGGGAGCTCGGTGGCTCCCGTTGCCCAATCATTCGTAGTTTGACTTTGGCGGGCTACCCCTCGTGTTTTGTGGCTGGATGGCTGATTCATCAGCTCGCCGGCTACCACTTCCCTATCGCCTGTATACCCTTCACAGCGATCCTGTTGCCTACCTTCCTTCTTCTCCATCTATGCCCTGATGGTCCCAAGAGTATTGGCCTGAATTATTGCCTGTATCCACTCTGGGCAATCAGCCCACGTCTGAGTTTGTCGGGCAAAAAGGTCTTTAGTGGTTGGGATCAACTTAGCATCCGAGATAACGTGATGTGAGTTCAGGTTCTGGCTGACCTCCTACAGCTTCAGCCTTCGACTCATAAAGTTCGATTATATACTCCAGTTTGCTATACACTTAGTGTATGACACAGGATTGCACACTTTAAGAAAATAATTCTGCCGTTGATATGTCCTTGAGAAATGTTTTGGACTTGGCCCATATGTCCTCTAGTATCTAGGGCCCACCGAATTGAAAGGTCAATTCCCCGCAGGAGTTTGATCCATATCAGTCAGGGGAAGAAGTCTTGCCAACTAGCGAAATCCAATCTCCTCTCTGTTTGGGTAGCAAATAAATCTATCTTTTTCCAGTAGTTAGTCTACCCTGTGCACGATCACCGTGGGATCTTGTGTGAGATTGAATAATTTTTGGATCTCATCTCTTGCTGTGGAAAAAAGCGCGGATCTTACCACTGAGTGTTTATTGCGTAACATTTATAATTAGTACTACCCAAGACGTCAGGGGGTGTCATCCCTATGTATCTGTTCCACTTACAATTTTTATGGGTTCCTCGGATGCTTACACATTTCCTACCTCAGATATAAGATGGAGTGCCTGAAGCCAAGCACGGTGTACCAGATAGGTAAAAGTAACTGGGTTTGGTAGTGGGTTAACAAACAGGGTGTGCGAGAGAATGAGACCCTTGGCCCATGTTAATACAGCGACTACCACTCCTCTCACTATATTCCTCTGTGATGGAGTACTAGGCCATATGTCCTCACAGTGCAGTGTACTAGATTCGCCTTACGGACTCAACCCTGTGATTCTCGATATAGCGACACGGTCCGTATCCAGTGGGGATGAATATCAAGCTAGACTGGAACGCGGGAGCACTGGCGGAGTATACACACTACCTGGCCTTATACTCATTGAATTTCCACCGTCCGCCTACTGAGTTCGGCCTTCTGTAATCTAGAGGTGGTCGAACCTCGTACAGTCGACACACCCTTGTTTGTTCGTAATCCGCTGCTTGTGACCGATGACTTAGCCCTGGTCTAGTATCAACTGTGTCCGCTGGTGCTCATGCGTCAGTTCCCTCTCAATACCTGAGGACCTTATGCTCAGAATAGTCCTTCTCCGTAAGAGCTTCATCGGTACTAGAGTGCTTCGGTTGCGTCTCTTCGCGGAGGGGCAAAATGGAATAGCTGCACGGTCGGCACTGTGCTCTGCGTGTGGCTGGATTGGTTTTGTTCTGTTCATGACCTCAATCTCGCTTATCGTACACCATTGGGTACGACTTCGGGTCTACGCTTATTCACATTTCCTACTCGGGAGGTTGGCTGGCTGCATCAATTGGAATGCAGTTGTGTTTACATGGTGGAATTCTGAATGGTTAATCAACTCTAGGCAAAATAAGCATATTAATGTAGAACAATAGAATGTATCTTTGATGTAAGGAAGATGAGGAATCTGTGCTAATGTTCAAAGGCAGCGTCAGTTCTTATACGCTAGGATAGCGGGGGGAATGGGAGAATAACACACTATGACACCGAATTGAAATTGAATATTTGCCAGTAAAAGGGAGATTTATATATGTGCAAAATTATGATGGTAATCTCGAAGTCCTAAGGTATCATGGTCGTCCACACTCAGATGGACAAGGTTCGACAAAATGGGCGTCGCTAGTGTCAGAGGCTATTCAAATCAAACCACATCATGTATCGGTTAATGACTCCCCTATTAGCAAGACACCTGCCACGCCTAAAGCAGATTGGAATTGTCGAACCTCATCTCCTGATCTTGAATCAACATTACTCAACGTGTGGGAATGTCTATTTATGCCATACGCTGCAGTGTTTTCTAGTGTAGTCCACTGACGCCAGCACAGTTCATGTTAGAATATCTGTCGTAACAGATCCAGGAAATAAAACCTCAGATATTAACGCAATGAGGCATAAGGACTACCACTGTCGCACCAGATGGGGACCTCTAACAATATAGAACACGACAAGCTGACCCAAGGGTGCCCAATGCCATCTTTGCTCTCGGGTACTAGCTAACAAATCATAATCTGAAAATTCTAACTAAAGTGAAATCAGATCTAGTATAAGATACTATAGTTTTAGAAAAAGAAAAGAAATAAAATATCAGAGAAACTAGTAAATCAAAAATTATTTTCGTCCAGTCCTGCCCGTCTTTTTGAACGGCTCAGTTGGGGGTATAGTTATTGGGGATTGTTTGGAGCAGTATGTAAAGTAGACATTGAAGAGCGCTTAGGCGGCGATAGTGTTACGGAGGCTGCATGTTCTTTTGTGGCTGAGAGCATATTGTGCGGTAGTTCCATTTAGCAAGCTTCTTGTTCTGTTGCTCTGACAGGAGTTGTGTGTACCTGCGGATCACGCGAAGCAATGAAGGCGCAGGCTAGACATTCATCGCACATTATGGTCAAGGTGGTAGGAGAGCTGTCCTGGGCACTATCATGTTCTGAACTCAGCGCAGTTTCAGGTTCAGTTGTGCTAGATGCTTTTTTTGTCTGATTCAATGGAGTTGTGTGAACCTCTGCATCAATGAGAGCAATGGTGGGGCAAACTGGAGATATGATTATATGTAGGCAGATGGAGGGGTGTCCTTTACACCATTGAGTCACGAACACAGCGCAGCTGCTATCCCAGTATCAGTAATGTACTCTGGAATCTAGGATATCTCCCGTAGAAGCTTTTGGACATGGTGGAGTTGTGTTTACAAAGATACTACAGAAGGCTATGAGGATGACTCCTGTCAGAGTACCGCATACATATTAGATCTCACAACCTTCTTGATTTCTACTAGGATAGCCCTCCATTGTAGCGAGGGGCCCGGAGCTATCGGCGCCTTCTTCTACTTCGTCTATTAGTATTTGTTTTTTGATCTTCATTTTACCTGAGAGCCCATTAGGTGTCAGTACTTACAAAGTTCAAAAGAATCGTCTGTACGATAAGAGGCCCGTCAGGATGATTCTGCAGTTCCTCCTAATGCTCCGCCTCTTGCCATTCCTCATCCTCATCCTGATCCTCAATCCCATTCTCATTCTCATTGTCATTTTCATTCTGATTGTCATCCACATCCACTTCTGTGGCTTCCACGATATGTTCCCCAACCTTGCCCTTCAGAAATGGGTTTCTATCATTGGCAGGCACGGGCATCTGGGCTCCATCACCTCCTTAATCAGATATGACTCGACAATCAAGAGATCAAGGACTTCTTGGCCATGGTTGGCAAGGAGCCACGCTAGAATGTCATAATTGCTATGGAGAAAGATGAGCTGTCCCAGGGAGACAGTATTTTCAGGCTCTGGACGTAGCCTGAGGGCACCCTCACCAGTCCCTGCAATCAGATATTGTGGGTATCTGATTTGTTTCTCTACACGGTGGCCTTTAACTAACCCTCTAGATTTTCATTCTCAGTGTTGCCAGGACATACTATGCGATACCCCGGTCTGTATTGCTGCCACACCAGGGATGGTTGCGGAACGGATGTCACTCTTCTGGGGCACCTGTTCCCAGAACGATATAGATTCTCACGCACTTTAGCAATAGGTTGGTGATTGAGACTTAGACAAAAGGAATTTGTGCTAGGCTGTTAGGGTATAGAGGTGAATGATCGCTTACAGCGTGGTACCGCAACTTCTCTACCAGTGGCGGGCTGCGCGTGGCCACGCAAGATAAATGTTTCAAGCTTCCTAGTTGAGTCTTTAACTAGATTCCGCAGGTGAGGGGTTAGTTCCCCAACATAATCTGCATTGAACTCTCCTCAATCAGGGTTACGTGATCTCTCCAGGGCGAAAGGGAGCGAGTGAAGAGAGTGTTGCATCTACTTGAGTGTCAGCCAAGATGCTGGGGTCAAGGTTACGGGCTGTCATATAAACATTAAGTATCTGACACAAATATGTGTAGCCACCAGATGTCAAACCAGGAGGGCAGAACGCATACCACGATTTCATGTATGCAATATCCCCATACACCTTCCCAATTTGTACTTAATTGATTGGCAAACATATTCTGTTAGCAGGTTGTACGTTTCTTGTGAGCTACCCAGAACCCACATCCTTGACGGCTGGCATGAAATGTGTAGGCTCTGCCTGACCTCTGTTAACAACAAAGTTTATTGTGTGAGCCATATCCTGAAACTTCGAATCTAGTGGTTAGGGTTATTACTTATGCTTCTTGTTCAGGTGGGCGATGGGCGCCAATACGCTGTAGAGCCTTTCGTCAGTATAATCTTAGTGTGTCAATCCTGCGGGGCTGTGCAGCTGGACGTGTAAGGCGAATGGTAAGATGTAAATTGTTTCGAATATATAAATGAAGTTTAGATACTTTCACTACTCTAACTGTGTTTCTGTGAGCGTGGAGGTGCCTTGCGGTCGTGTGTGATCTTTAGATCTTATAAAACTGAAAACAAAGGAAAAGAAAAGAAAAATTAATTCTATTGATATGTCAACTAAGAGGTCAGGATCTTGAAAGGGGGGGTGTTGTAGGTAGGTAAGAATCTGACTCCAGACATGTGAGGGTTGAAGAAGAGAGAAGCGGAACTTATGGAGAGTGGGAAGGTAAAGGTAGAGGGAGAAGGAGTCCTTCTATACACCTCCTCGACGGTGGGTGCACATTTGCTGAAAGTTAGCCTTAGGGCGGATTATCGTACAAGTAAAGAATGTGAAGTGGCGTCTGCTAGTATATCCCCATCGTACATCAAAGTGAATACCGGTATCGTCGGCAAGATAAACTAGCCACATAGCGGATCCACAAATTGGATTGGATAAAGATACAAAATATGGAGAATCCAATAAACATGAACAGTTCTGAGGCTCAGAGATTCTACCGCATGTAATAAAATAAGGTTTTTTAAGCATCAGATGACAAGAGATGTGATAGCGCGGTATCTCTTGGCGTCTCCTAAGAGATCATCGATACCAGTGGAAGTTTATATCCATCAGGCACTAGAGGATAACTAAGTTTATCATGAGCTAAGTCAGACAAACATGAACTGATCAGATGAAGATGAAGATAAACAGGCCGGCAGGCAGGGTAAAAGAAATCGATTCGCGCACTCCGAGAACTGTTATGCTAAACAATAATACTAATACACTATCCGCATAGGTAGACACAGCGAACGATAGACGCCGCGTTAAATCTATCAAACTCACTAAGGGAAAACTCATACAGAATCCGTTGGATTCACATATATGACTCTACTGGCCATCAATTGATCCACTGTGCTTCTGTACCACCTCACTCTACATAAATGCTCTAGCTATTGAAAGCAAATGAAATCCTTTGGAGTTACACTCATTACTACTTTCGTCTTCAAACAGACCACCTTACTATATCTCTCACGTCGGCTTGTGCAAGACGCTAACCTAATTCCCGCGTTTGAGGTATATTCAACTGACACGACGATTTGAGAGTGAGCGGTATAAGCTTGGCGGGGAATTCCCATTTCTCTCCAACCGGAGATACCAACATCCCAACTCTGCCCACGCTTTCATCCTAGGCGTCGAGACATCTAATTACAGGCTGGATAATACTACAAGTAAATCATCAGAGTCATCTCCGTCTTGCGGTTCACCTACTTATTTAGGCAGCCAGGTATCATCTACAGACGGGACAGGATCAACTCTGGCCGGCCTGCAATCAGCTCTAGCCTCTCGTTGTTGTGATCCCCCAAGAAATTGGCCTGATGCTACCACTTCATCAGACCAATTGCTGACGGCACCTTGTACTTTTGCGTGCGGTTGGTCAATAAGAGATTGAGCCTGAGTTGGTACTCCGTGTCCTTGCACCAGAACAACACCTGGAATGACTTGTCCTTGTGCGGGAACAATAGCAGGAATGACTTGTCCTTGTATTTGTGTTTGGTTAATCAGCGGTTGAGCTCGAGCAGGTACTCCTAGTCCTTGGGCCAGATCAACACCTGGAATTAGTTGCCCTTGCAGTGGACCAACACTGTTAATAACTTGTCCTTCTATTTCCACTGGGTTAATCGGCGGTTGAGGTTGAGTAGGTACTCCTACTCCTTGCGCCGGAACGATACCGGGAAAGACTTGTGCTTGCAGCAGAACAACACCTAGAATGAGTTGTTCTTGTGCTTGCAGTTGGTTAAATTTGCAGTTGAGGTTGAGGAGGTACAGATAGTCCTAGCCTGGAACAACAGCTGGAGTGACTTGTTCTTGCCCAGTAAGCCACACCTGGAACGATTGATACTTATGCTTGCATTTGTTTGACCAGCGGTTAAGGTTGAGAAGGTACTACTAGTCCTTGCACTGGAATGATACCAGGTATGACTTGTCTATTCAATAAGGCTTGGTCAATCGCCAGGACAGGCTTTTGATAAGTTTGTGCTTGGTTGTGATCTGCCATAGCAAGACCACAATGAGCTGGGGCTCACGCAGGTATTAGTAGCTCAGGAATAATTATCTGCCCAGTGACGACTCCTTGCTGGACCAGTTGAGGGAGAGGCAGGCCCTTGACCACAAGCTGAAGGAACCTGTTCTTCATAGTTATCAATCTACCTATACAGTCTTTAACAAGTTGAACGACTACCTCATTGGTCTCCTGCATCTAAGTCTCATTCTTTGCGGTTGATCCAGTGGCAAGCTGCTCACACGCAAGGTACAATCTTCTCATTCTTGCGATGATTTGAAGGAATTCTCCCCAAGTGATATTAGCGAGTGGCATGAACTCCGTTGATACCAACTGCTCTTTTACTATTCCCTACTATTATCTATATACCACTACGCCTGTATTATTATTTGGGATTCACATCGCTCCCTTATAGTAGCTAATTGACTAAACCCCCGGATTAGGGTGCCCTGTGCTGATCACCCATATGAGGGCATCAGGCGGAAGTTGGTTTGTCTCGCCTGCTAGAGCCTACTGTGCTCCAGCATTCTGAATCTTGAAGTATTTTTAGTAGATGATATTGCAGACCATTTTGGTTGATACCTAGTGTATATGTATAAAAGTATTAGAAATAGTAAAGATCAATATGGTGGCATATGTGGATATTCTGTGAGAGATGGTTTTTGGTATGAAGACCCTTCTACCATGCTCAATTCACTTTCTATAGACAACTTCCTGAAATTCTTGAGGGTTTCAAACAATGATATTGTGTTTTCAGGATTGGTTAAGAATACTCTAATCTGACACTCAAGGACTACACTCTGCCATTTCCCAATTCATGTTGAATGAAAGGTGATGCACGCATTTTATCAGCAACTTAATCTCCAATTCAATGTCTCTGGTGTTGAGGGGAACTATACCTGATGCCACCTGACGTCTGCACTAAATCCCATTGACAACTAGTTCCACTTAGAGGCGTCAGAGCTTGTTGACCCTGCACGTGATCCATACGCCTAGGGCTCAATGCTAAACACAGCCGTTCAGGTTCCGAATAATGTACAAAAAGAGCATGATAGAGACTGAGATGACAGCGACCATGCCTAGCAAATGTCGACTCTGCATACTCAAATAGATCTGGTCATGCGCATATGGGAAACACCTGCGTAAGGTTCACTCAAATCTATACATCATGCATGAATATTATCAACAATGTAGAAACAAGTATCTTGCGCACACTTGTTTCGAGCGAGCTGTTGAATTCCGAATATGAATCTGATCCAGATACCAAGCAACACGATCTCGCTGCATTTACTGCGCACAAGTCTGATACACAGATACAGGACAACTCTACGTCTTCACCACGTGGCAATCAGGCTCCTTATCTATAAGTCAGAGAAGCAATTGGAAATATACACAGATTTGAGCAAGAACACAGTAATCTCTCCCAGGACCCGTGTTCGGCGTTCAGTACTGTTCCCAAATTCAACCTAGCATCTTGATTCTTTCAGGGTAAAGGTCCTAAATCACAA
Source organism: Tuber calosporum (assembly GCA_003316355.1). Classification (NCBI taxonomy): domain Eukaryota; kingdom Fungi; phylum Ascomycota; class Pezizomycetes; order Pezizales; family Tuberaceae; genus Tuber; species Tuber calosporum. The sequence goes on from QFET01002897.1 coordinate 89,814, forward strand.
ATAAATAAATACTATTAACTTACCTTGTTAATTATATGTTAGCCAGCTATTGCTCTAAGCATAGGTTCGAGAACCACCTCCAGTCTTTAGAACTGTACAGTAAGTATTCATTTGTTCGAAGTACAAGTTGGGATAGCAAGGAAACTCTGCCATTCTTCTATCTTAACGTCATGGATTGTGTCTGATAACTCTATTGCCAGATCGAATACCGAGATGAGTTTTCTACATGGCGCTGTGTGAATTCGATCCTAACCGTACAGGATCTATAGGGAAATACACAGAGCAGTGGTGGTGGTACATTCAAGTACAATGCCACCACCTCCTTTATAGTAACGTTAGATGACTAGTTAGAGAATACATCTCGACTTGGGGCCACAGTAGTTCTTATTATTGGGAAGCCTAATCAGACCCATCTCAGCAACCATTCTGGTGATAACCAAGCATCGTCTGTCTATAATAGGTTACGAAATCTTGCATCAGCCTGGCGTAACAGCCATGGATCAATGGCTGTTCTGCTTCTCGCACTATTGGCTCTCCCCCTCAAACTCTCCAAGTTCTCCAAAGCAGATCAATATAAGAGACAAGTGAATGCCACTGGACTGCAAGACATATTTGAATTACTTTTTGTTCCAGTGCAGCATGCAACAATAGACACTGTTTTCATCCCATGTGCCGACGGCAAGGTTCGTAGTAGTGTCCGAATCTTGTGTGAATAGACTGCGGACTATATATAAAACATCACACGGCAAAGATTATAATCTAACCCAGGCCTACATGTGAGTTGCCTGCTGGGGAATAAGAAACCAACATCCAGAACAATCGCGCTAGAGAATATGCCAGATTCCAACCATATGGGTAGGAAAACCTGTTCACATGCTAGAAGTCAGACTGCGCCCACATTCAGTTCTCCGGCCTTGGTATCAATTGGGGCTAAAATATTATTCAAGGACTTCTCTGGGTCTTAGGGCATACCTTGCAGGTCCCAGACATGCTGCATCCGATTTATCTACACTTATTTAACGACATAATGAACTGGATCCACACCTTTCTCAAGAAACTCAGTTAAATGCAGGCTTTTGACCACATTTGGAAAACACTAGCACCCTGTCTAGATTTTTGGTACCCAAAAAAGCATAACACGTTGTTTTCACAAGTGCAAGGGAAGGAGATCAGGAATTAGGACGCAGTATTTTGGGAGTTATCACACTGGCACTGCGCCAGCCATAGAGTTCACAAATTATACTTAAAAACTTGCTCTGGGATGTGTCTGAACATTCACCGACTTCATTATGATAACACAATACCGTTGTCACAGGTCTGAAACCATAGCTTATATGGATGATTATTGCTATCGATTTCACAAGATTTCTGGTATCTTATTGGAATTGCAACTCACTAAAGGCACACGGGGCAAGGTTGACGAATAAGGGAGGATTATACGGCATCTGAGAACCCAGATTGGCATACAGCCCTCACTAAAGGGAGCAAGATCTGAAACCACGATTACGAAGAAGAACATGGGCGACGTAGGGCCTTGATCCATACAGAATCGTATTTCAACTTTATCAAGATACATCTACCTATTCATTTTAGTGATCATTTACGCCAGCTTAGCAATATCCTCATGTATGTGAAGGAGTTCGGAGAACTCGTGTCGAAGGAGCAAATGAAGAACCTATGGCTACTATCTAACAAAAATAATGCCGCACAACAAATCGTGCACAGCTATGATTGTCTGCATGTCTTGCCAATAAGGTTATTGAACCTCGAATCTCTTTGACATGTGGGAATAATCGTACAGTGGTTGTCCTCCAACATTAAGAGACTACAATGACTGCCGTAACAAGGACAGTAGTTGGTAGGAGGATCCTAAAATGATGTTAGTACGACATGTCGAAGGGTCTTACATGGTAGTGAGGTTTCCAGAGTCTCCCTCCAGATTATATGTCGCAATTTGATCCAATATTGCAATCATAACCATCCAACAGAGCTCCTACTTGCTGAAAATAATATGATACCTCGATCACTCCTGGTTGCACTATTAACGCAACTTGAAATCCAGGTTCTAGCATTCGAAGAAAAAGACAAATATTTTATGCACCGTGCAGGAAGGATGGGCGCCCTTACACTTGTGGAAGAATTGGAGTTGCGATGATTGGCTTTGCGTCCACGCTGGTACTGAAGAGATGTATGGTACGCTGAGGGGCCATCTGCCTGCAAAGCATGTGGCGCTCTTCTAAATCATAATCACCACCAGTGCGAATGTAGTGGGTCGGGTCGTGGCTGTTCAGATAATTAGTTCAGTCAATACAGGATTCCCGTTGGATATACATGTACTTGATACGGTGCAGATTATGGAGAATGATGATGAGTTTATGAAAGTTGACGTAAGGGCAATCCTCGGCCTGGCGCACCTACTGCCCAAGCGGGAACCGTACTGGCTGGTCAATAGCAGCATTGATTTGAGAATATTGAGTGAAGTATATTAATGAATTTGGATATGGGGGATATAGGACAGGCTGTGCATGAGTACTTGCAAAGCGTTGTAGGGACTAAAACGCAGTCAGGCGACTTGTAGGGAGGAAGTCAGAAAGCCAATATCACAAGTCGCTATAATCCGTTTTACAGGCATTCTGAGCACATGGTCAAGTTGTATATATATATAGAAGTAATGGTCAAATACATTAATATAAGGAACAATAAACGTTTATACTACAGGCTTGTTTATCTACAAAACGTGAAATTCTAAACCGAGGCGCATGCCGACATCGGAGATGACATGAAATATGTCAGGGCTTGTGGAAGAGTTGATGGGAAGTAGGCACCGTCATGAGAAGGGAGTGAATAGAATGGACGCTATGATTGAGTCGGGGTGCTAGTGCGAGGCTATGTCGGGTCAGGAGAGACATAGTCATGCCAGGCCCCCTAAAAGAATAGTATGTTTGTAGGTGTTGCAACGAAATTCAGCCTGCACCGGTGGCAGTGAAGCTTTGAGCTACAATTTTTTGTATATAAAGATCCTGCGATCCCTTTAGGATTCAGACTCTCAAACCTCACTTGACTATCATCTTTATTACTACAAGTTGAGTGGTCACTCTATTAATTCCATACCTTTTACCTTGTCTATTGAAGACCTATCCATCGACAACTCACCCCAAATCCTTATAATATCTTCATAGTCCCTTTAGGATTTAGGAGATACTTGAGAGTAGGTTACATTTTTTGACCTAGACTCTAGTATACCTTTGATGTTTGTCAGAGGACCGTTCACCCTTCACCTACCTTGACCCTGCAGTACTAGTTCAACGCCATGTTTCCAAGAAGGCCGTGAGTGGACTCCAGGCGAGACCAACTTACTTTAGCTAGCACCTATTTCGCTTCCAAGAGATTCCAGAATGTACTTTACTAAAGGATCGTTAGCATCCTCCGCATGACCCCAATGTCAAGCACCAGTGCCCCCACTTGCTCCACCATCTGAGGATTCAGAACTATCTTCAGTAGATAGCAGCAGCTGCGAAGAAGAGGACACAGACCAAGCCCAAGCTCAACACTAAGTCCACGACCAAACCCAAGACCAAGTCCAAGACCAAGCCCTAGTCCAAGAACTGGTTAGAACAGCTCCAACAAGAAGTCCATTCCAGGGAAGAACCAAGCCTAGAATCAGAATCAGATTTCGGTCCAGAGGACGCTCCAGGACCAGCACCACCAACTTCGCAACCTAGACCACCCAGGCTACCAAGAGAACCCAGAGAACCAACCACTACACCAGACGATTTACCTAGTCCACCAAGTCCACCTAGTCCACCAAGTCCACCTAGTCCACCAAGTCCACCTAGTCCACCAAGTTTACCTAGTCCACTAACTCCACCAAGCAATCCAAGTCTACCTAGTCCACCAAGTCCACTAAGCAATTCAAGCCCAACACCCATTGCCATATCAGTCCCTCCAGAGAAATAAGTGTCTTAAATTGCCTACACCATTTACATTTAGAGGAGAAGCAAAAGATCAAGACCCATTGAGAATCAACTTATGGTTCAATACAGTCCATGGATACATTGTCAGCTTTAGCATAACTGATGAAGATCCTTAGGCCCTGCATTACTATGGAGCCTATTGCAGAGAGAATGCCCTCGATAAATTCATCCAATCAGAAGCAACCCAAGGAGACCATACAGTTGCTGAACTCAAACAGAAATTCGAGGCCTACTTCCTTCCTTCCACATCTACAGATACCATCTATGAACTGTGGCTATAAGTTAAGCAAACTACCGGTGGCAAAACAGCACATATTACTGATACAGTAATCAGACTTGAAATCTTGCGAGACAGTTTCCCCCTAGGAACAATTTTGGACTAGTCAGCAAAGCAGAGACCACTACATTCCATAGATATCAAACTCAAGCGAGAACTGAAACCACATATCACTCCAGATACCTCCTTTGACCACCTAGTGGAAATAGAGGAAAAGTGAGCTGCAATTGCCTACTCTACAGAACTATATGGAAATACTCTGGGAAATGCAACATCCAATGCAGTTTCCCAACAAGCACCCAAGCGCCCCTAGAATAACACTCAGCGAAATCAAGCAAGGTTCTCCAACAACACCTCTCAACATCCAAGAGTATCCCAGGCTGAGAACAATCGCCGCTGAAGAGACAATGACTGTTACTACTGTGGAAAACATGGACACTACTCCAATAACTGCTTTGAGAAAGAGAAGCATAGGAGGATCCAGCAGCGTGGAAATGGTTGCCCTGGCGGATCTAGGAGACCCCAGAATGTCTGGAGAACATACCACACCCAGGAAGACGATCTCAATGCAAAGGAATCTGTTACAGTTACCACAAACCATGCACGACCTAGTGGAACTCAATCACAAGCCCTCGAATCATACATCACATTCATTGGCTACAAAGCAAAGGCACTATTCGATACAGGAACTACAGGAGACCACTTGATATCAGGTAAGTTTGTCACTACCCACCAAATCCCCACCAGAGACCTCAAGACTCCTATCAACATGAAGATGACAGTTAAATGATCACTCTCCGCAATAAACTATATGGCACACCCTGTCATACAGATTGACAAGGAAAGTGGCGATATCTTTGAAGCCCTAGTCTGTTCCCTGGGCAAGTATGATATCTTCATAGGAATGCCTTACCTTACTGCATACCATGCTGCAATGGATTGCGGAAAATCTCTTATCACTATCCCTGACAAAAGAATCACCTTGACCTTCAAGAAAGCAACTCCTGCACCATTGTCAGCAATGAATGAAGCAAATGCGCCTGACTTCATTTACGAGATTCCTGCAGTATTCCCTCGCAAGAAAATAATGGAATCACCATCTTTGCACGACGCCTACTACCATATCCAGCTGATTGACACAATTCTAGACTATAATCCGAGATTCCTCACATGCCCTGACAAGATCATGCCAGCATACACAGTATTCATCGAAGACTGGAAAGCCAAAGAAATCATTTACCCAAGCAAGTCATATAACCCTGCCGACATATTCCCAAAACTGAAACCCAATGGCAGAATCAGACTGCTTGCAGACCTTGTACCCAGCAATGATATTACTATCAAGGACTATAGAGCTATTCCCAACCAAGCCATGATACTTAGAACTGTTCCTAGAGCAAAATTCAGATCCACCAGAGACCTTGTAAATTGGTAGTTCCAAATTCGAGTTCTCCCCTGCGATGAGAAATTCAACACCATCAAGACACCCTTTGGATCGTTTGCATGCAGAGTTATCCTGCAAGGAGATGCCAACGCCTCTACTATAGCTATGAGAGTTCTAGAGTTTATCCTATATGGCTCTATTGGAAAATTCGTTTGAGCATACATAGATGATATTACCATCTACTCAGCCACAGTTAAGGACCATATATCACATATCAGATCAGTCTTGGGTAGACTTAAGGAGCACCAGATCAAAGCATCGCCAGCCTAGTGCAAATGCTTCACCACCATGCTCTCTTTCCTAGAACATCTTATGGATGTAAGAGGAATTCATGCAAACCTTGAAAAAATTAGATCTATCCAAGACTGGTACACACCAAAATCGAAAAAAGATGTTCAGATCCTTTTTGTAGTTGTGATATATCATGCACAATTCCTCACACACTCTGCCTCCACCACTGCCCCCTTCTCAGACCTAATTTCACAAGATGTGTTTGAATGGCGACCCCTGCATGAGGAAGCCTTCACACAGGTTAAGTGCCTGGCCTATGAGACAATTCCGCTCCTCTTCATCTCATATGAGACATCAGCTGATTCAATCTACCTTATAAATGACGCTTCAAAGTTGGATCAGGGGCATGGGTTGGCTAAGGACCCTCCTCTTAGAAAGCATACCCTGCCGCATTCAACAGCAGAAAGTTTGCTCTAAGTCAGCTGCACTACCCAGTCGATGAATTGAAACTTTAGGCGATTGTGGATGCCATTGAGGCATTCCATCCGAGTCTATATGGCACTAAGTTCACTGTTGTGTCTGACAACAAGGCACTATCCTTTTTCCTGAAGCAGACTGACCTATCTTTCCACCAAACTAGATGGCACATGTTCCTGCAATCTTATGATTTCGATATCATACACAGAACTGGCAAAGACAATGTTCTTCCATATACACTATCAAGGATCTATGACGACACCCCAGCTGAAGAAGACCAAATACGAGAAGACCCTACAGCGAAGAAGCCTATAACGAGCCCCTCCTCCGGCACAAATAGTGTATCAAGACACTACCGCAATATCGCCCATGCACTAGACCCTTCTATTGCCCCCACTCTTCAAGTACCCTCTCACATTCTTACTCATGAATACCACTCCATGTGAAAGTCACATCATGCCACTAGCTCAAACCCCTCCTGCACCCAAGAAGCGAATAACTACACAGATTCTGTTGAAAAAGCCATGGACAAAGTAGCAAATACCATTGAGCTTGCAACCAATGCCATTCAAGATTGTGAAATCGTGGCCACCTCCTCCTATCTCACCAACCCTCAAGAGCCATCCCCAGCCACAGTACTTATTGAGGGAGCTAAAGCTCAACTGTCTGGCCTTACGGCGAGAATTAACAATTCTCCAGGAGATCTGGAGCAACCACTGCATCCAGATGCTATTACCAACTACTTTAAACGAATCCATGATTCCATCACCCAACAGGAATCCCTTGCAGTCACCACCTCCGGAAATATCCTCCCCTGCAGGACACCTACTGAACCTGACCATCAGCCCACACCAATCCCTCCTTGACCCCCAGTCAATGAACAGGTTCGATTTCTTGATTCTAATAGACACAGAGCGATGCACTGGACTGCCTGTGTCTGAGACGAATGATAAACCTACACAGATGGAAAGAATATAGGATACATTCCCTCATGATCTCGCGATATTCCAGGACCCTTGCCTCTCTACTCTTCCTCAACTTTGTCTCCCCTCATCATCCCAAGCGCAGAGCAGAGCACATATGGGCTGTCCCCTAGCTCCACGATGAAGATGGCTACCCAGTCTTTGATACGGTTATTGATAAGGGGAAAGAAAGAGAAATACCGGATATCGACCAAGGATGGGACCTACCTACCCCAGAAGCACCTGTCGATTATGAGGACTGCTTCTTTGATCAACCCTCTTCACAGCTTGACCTTCGCGCTTTCCAGATTACTAACTCCATGAGAGGAAAGTGGTACTCCAGCATTTGAAATGCTACCCAGAATAAGCCTCACCTTGAGGTAGTTACAAAAGCTTTCAACCACCCTTACTCGTTTTTATATGATGGAGTTCTGGTCAGAAAGGGGAAGGATGACAGTACAGACTGTCCTTATATCCCCTATGAAGCAAGCTATCAAGGTACTAACATCATAAGCGAATTTGTGTGCATAACCCATGAACAAATGACATATATGGGTTGGCAGAAATGTATTCAATATGCTTCAAGACACATCTACTGGCTCTTCATGAGGAACGATTTTAAAGACTATGTCCGCAGATGCCACCTATGCCAGCTCAACAAGCAACCTACCACTGTTCCTGAAGGATCAGTCACCCCACTCCCTGTCCCTCAGACAGCCAATCTCGTCCCTTGCAATTGACTTTGCAGGACCCTTCCCTAGCGATTCCAAACTTGAACTCATCATGGTTGTCTTTGACTGATTCAGTTGCTTTACCTACCTCATACCAGTCTCCCAGAATATTACCGCTGTCCAAACAGCCTATACCCTCATTGAACAAGTCTTCTCCATGCATGGTTTTCCTACCTCCCTAGTCTCTGACAGAGACCCCTGGTGTACCAGACGCTTTTGCACACAGCTTATGGTGGATCTCAATGTTGATCTCAATATGGCTACATCTTATCATCACCAGACTAATGGACCAAGGAAGCGCAGAATCAGAACTGTTCGCCAATGCCTTAGGAATTATGTTAACGCTAAAGGAAGCAAGTGGGTTGGCCACCTACCTCATGTCCCTACTGCAATCAATGCAGCTCTAAGTGATAGCACAGAACTCTCCCCCTTCGAAATCACCTTTGGCAGACTACCAAACCTTCTCCCTAGTATTAGAGTTCTCCATACTTCAGTACTAGCATCAGACGAGATTGCTTCACAGATCATCAAGAATCAACAACTCGCCAGAGATGCACTCAAGAAGGCCAGAGCATACCAAACCACCTCCCGCGAAAACAGACGAAAAAATGGACCCCCTATCATCCCTAACAAAATTTAAGTTATCCTCAAGTCAGCACCCTATATCCATAAGAATGGGCGAAATCACAGGCTAGTTGGACCATGGTTAGGACCCATCTCAGTAAGGGAAGGACCTGACCGACATAAAAACTACAAACTCATACTCCCTCCAGTGATGGCAGGAATCCACCCATGGATCCATCGCAGCCATCTTCTCATTTACCTAAGACCCAACCCATTCACCTTCCTAGGAATACCTGAACCCATATCCAAAGAGCCTGTCACCATCGATGCAGTGGGCAAGAGCAATAGGAAATCGAGAAGATAGTGAAAGATCAATCTATCGCAGAAAGAGCCAGATCCCGATTCATTAGAATGGCTATGTTGAAATCGAAGCAATATGGGAACATCTCTACAAACTAGAAAGCCCCAGTACCCTCATCAGATCCTACTGGTTTGATACCTACAATGAATCTAGACCTTTCAGACTCCCATGGTCCCATGGCGAGACTTTCTCTCCTGGACACTTCAGAAACCAGACTATGCCCCCATCTCATCTGAGCTTGACCCTGACGGATTTTGGAAACCTCTCCAAGTCTCTGACTACTCAGAATCCGATACCAGCATAACACTCTGCACCTTGGATGAATCTGATATGGAAGGCTAACTGCTTCATGGTATTGTCTTCGTTACTATGGGGCTTCTATTGGTGTATGGTTCTGACACCAGTGATGGATATATGTTTACTTAGTAAGTTAGATGTTTTGAAATTGAGTGGAATGCTCCAAAGACGGGTTGGTCATTAAGCCCTTTAGGATATTACTTCTTTTTTTGTTTGTTTTATTTCTTTTAAGGGGAATGTAACGGAATCCTACTATGTTTTTACTATTACTAATAACTTGATGTTGGTAATTACTCCTTTGGGTTTATACCAGATATAGGCTACTATTTGTTTGTCCCTTCCTGCTTGGTTATGACTGCCTAATAGGTTATTCTTTCCTTGTTTCGCTTATCACTACCCCTCCTTACTACTACTCATTTGGGTATCGCTATCCTCCTGCTATAACTACTGGAATTGTATAGTATTAGCGATCTCTTATGCCTTGATGTTTGCATTCCATTACTTGTTTTGTTAGCTACATCCTGTCGCTTTTAACCCTCTGGTTTTGTAATTTACTTACCTTGTTATGCTGCCTCTATTAGCATGTTTGTTGGACAGGATATTTACGCTTTTGTTTAGATTTCCAAACTACAATTTTTTGTATTTAAAGAGCCTGCAATCCCTTAAGGATTCAGACTCTCAAGCCTCACAGGACTATCATCTTTAATACTACAAGTTGAATGGTCACACTATTAATTCTATACCTTTTACCTTTTCTATTGAAGACCTGTCCATCGACTCTTCTCACCCTATCCTTATAGTATCTTCTGAGTCCCTACGGGATTCTCCTGATACTTAGGAGTAGAGTATAGTCACTCTATTAGTTCCATACCTTTTACCTTGTCTATTGAAGACCTATCTATAGACGCTTCTCCCCCTATCCAAATTTTATCTTCGGAGTCCCTTCGGGATTCTCGAGATACTTAGGAGTAGGTTATACTGACTATCAGTCCAATACCATATCTTTGTGCTATACCTCTTCTTATCAAGCTGTTCTAATCGGTCTGTTGACTAAGATAGGCATCCTTTCATAGTCTGTGTAGGCTCTTATATTTTCGCTCAAACCTGTTTAAATTATGTTTATTGGCACAATCTTTTAGTATGAGTACGAAAATACAACACAGTTTTAAGAGTATACTATGTGCATGCTTGTGTGAGGAGTATTGTAGTATAAAGGTAGATTAGTAGTAGTTCTTGTCCTTAATTAACTAAATAAAGTAGGCGGCAACCCGCTATTTATACAGGTGCGTATCCTCCATGTACTTAGTAACAAAAATAGGCAAAACACTTTAAGAAACATAAGTGCTAACATGTTTGACCCTGAAAACATACCAAGGAAATCCCAATAAAATATGCGTAATCTGAAATGGTGTGCTCGAAATAAACGGAAAGATAACACATGATACATGATCGGTAAAAGGTCACTATACATGGAAAGATAACCATGAAATCCCGCACATAACATAAGAAATATACGCATTAATTCTCAAACATTATCATGAAATATCACTGAGTATATGATATACCCTAGCTGTAGTAATGTCCATAATTTCCCTTAGTAAACTAGAAATAACCAAGCAGAGACATAAACAATCTTACCATAGGAAATATACATATGAAACGAATTGAAGAATTTCAACAAAACCCACTCATCATATTCTCTATTTCACTTGGATCATCCCGTTACTTGTGGTCCTTTCCTGAGAAATGCTGTTCGGAATAGGCCATAACTCTCCGCACACTGATCCCATGTACTTTATTCAATGTGCAGTGGCTCGCCCGAGTCTCCCTCTTCATAGATCCTGGAGACTGCATCTGGTCAGCCAGAGGACAATGATGTATATGGTGTTACAAGAGGGTCTCTAATCTTTTGGTTAAAAGGTGAGGGGACACTATTTACCTCGGGCGCCGCAGGTGACATGTCTACCCCACAAAGGGGCTGGAAGGTATGAGTAGTATCACAGTATAATTTTCTTATGAATACATTTCTGAATTCCAGTACATCATACTCATGTGCCCTACACCTATATTTTCTTATTAGAGGTGCTCTAATATTTGGCTTTTTGGTAAAGGCACAAATTCACTCTGGGTGTCATATGTTATGTGCCGGCCCAATAACAGGGCTGTAGGGGTATGAGTCATATCAGAAAACTTTCTCAAGCAGTCTGTGTACTGGAATCTATATTCTCATTCATGTATGCCTAACACTCCTTCTCCTGCTCTTTTTGCCATAATTTCACTAAGCCACCAACTCCTCCCTGCTTAATATCTCTATACTTCCCCTTCGCTGACTACTTCTCTTTTTCTCTATGATCTTCCTACCCCTCATCGGGCCTCCTCATATTCCTTCACCCTATACTGCTGACTATGCTTGGCACCCTGAAATGTTTTTTACCTCTCTTATTCCCTTCCACTCTTTTTCCCTTTTCTCTTCCCTTTCCAACTTCTCTTATAATACTCTGTTCTCTCTAAGAAGTCCACCAATCTATAGCCTTTGCAATACTCAAGTCCAAGATCAATATCAAAATGTATTTAGATTTGGAGACACTCTAAATTTTACTTTACCTAACTTGTAAGATTTTTTACAACTGTGGTTGTAAGAGTAGCCGAAAGTGTGTTCTACTTCCACTTATTTCTATATTTTTTTCTTTTTTCTTATCTTTTCGCATTCAACTGCTATCGAAGCATATTAACCCTTCAATCGGTCCTACAAGCTTTCCCTGACCTTCCAGTTTAGATGTTCTACTTCCTTCAGGCTGGGAACATGTACTAGTCGCTAGCATTTAGACCTGGCACACTGAGAGAAAACCTTTGTATATAAAATGGTCTGTGCATACCGGACCTTCAGTACAATATTCCGACTCAAATGTTCTGGTTCTAAAATGTGAATTTCCCCTGGACGATGGTTGAACCACCCTTTACTGGTGCGGATCAGGTTAGGTCATGACGATTATTTGTGCATGAGGATTTATTGAAGTCTTCTTTAGTGGGAACAAGATTAACGTTGATTGAATTCCTTTGGGACTTATTAGTTTTGGTTTGATTTTTGTTTCCTTTCTTTGTGTTTTGAGTTGGGTTTTTATGTGTCATGGGATCCTTCCCGCCTACACTGGTTGTACCCTAGGATAAGATTATCTTGTCCCTAAAATCATACCACGGATTTAACAAAAAAATGTTCTAGTTCTAAATGCCTGGAACTTGTACATATTAGATCTTAGAACCAATCATGTACTGTACTCTATTGTATCACTAAATTCTATTTTAACTGGAAAACTAAGTTTACCTGCGCAGTGCTGTACAGACCAGTTAGCTACTCACTGAGACCCACCAATAGCCGCTTGTTTCCTCTGGTTCCACCACCCCGTTCAAACATTGCCATAGAGGAAGAGCGAGATTGGCCACATAAATTTGCTGCAATCCCAATTGAAGGGGATCCTGGAGATGCCGCCGACTACTACTGACAATATAATCGGAATCCCGCTTTCTGCATATTTTGGTCCCTGCGCGGATTCTCAGAGATAGGACTTAGTTATTGAGTGACTTTGGATTTCGATTTTATTTTTTCCGCCCATTCTTAAACACCTGGAAGAATCACCTCTATTCCCCCCC
>QFET01002903.1:0-12593 GCA_003316355.1 Tuber calosporum
AAGCTAAGAACTCTCCACAACAAACCAGCAACAAGCCAGCAGGAAAAGGCAAAGCTCCACCAAGAAAATCGACTCCTCCCAAGCATAAGAAGCCAAGCAAGCAGGAAATGGATCGACACAAGAGAGAAGGAGCCTGTTACTACTGTGGGGAAGCAGGACATATGGCAAATGATTTTCCTAAGAAGGAAATCAAGTCAAATCATGTCACTATCACCCAGGACACACCCGAAAGCGAAGAAGAGCACTATGAGGCAGAATGCGATGATACAGAAGAGTTGGATGGAAAGAATACCATCATTACTTACAACACTATTGTTGGCACCCCCAAGGAAGCAGCCAGGCCATTCCAAGCATTAGAATTCACCATGCTAGTCAACAAGAAACCCGCCAGGGTCCTAGCAGACACTGGAACCATTGGCAGTACCCTAATCAGCAATCACTTGGTTACAACAAATAATATCCCTTATACCAACAAGAAGACGCCTACAACGCTCAAAATGGCTGTCAAAGGATCCAGATCAAGCAGCAATCACTCCTGCATCACAGATATCGAAATTGGAAGCATGAAGGTACCCAAGGTACACATGAGCGTCACTCCAGTATCCTATTATGATATACTTCTCAGTATGGATGACCTCATACGCTTTGGAGCAGTTATAGACTGCCGGAAAAATACCCTCTACTTCCCTGTCCACAAGGTCCGAGTAAACTGCAATGGGAACAGCACCCAGCCTCGCTCAGCGATGGCTAAACAGGAGGATATACCAGATTTCCTCAAGATGTTCCCCCAGGTTTTTGTCACAGAAATACCTGAAACCCTAACACCATTGCGGCGCTTTAACCACCAGATCATGATCAAGGACCCAGACCTTTATGTCAAGATGCCAACCTTCAAGACCCCAGAAAAATTAATCCCTAAATTCAAGGCATGGATAGAGAAGCAAATCAGGGCTGGAATACTCTACAGATCACAGACTCCTGGAGGCGCCAGCATGTTCATTCAAGGGAAACCTGATGGCAGGATAAGACAATTAGTGGACCTTCGCTATAGGAATAAGAACACTAAGAAAAACGAAGCCCCAATCCCTAATCACCAGCTCATACTTAACACTGTGGGCAGAGCCAAATTCCGAAGCAAGATAGACCTCAGTGATGCCTACTTTCAGACCAGGGTTGAGCATGAGGATGAGAAGTATATCACTATCAAGACACCCTTTGGAGGCTTCGCCTGCAAAGTACTGCTGCAAGGAGATACAAATGCGCCAGGAACTTTCATGAGACTATGGAAGATACACTAACGGAAGAGTTAGGAGTCTTTGTATGGGTATACATTGACGATATATTGATATATAGCGATACACACCAAGACCATATCAAGCATATTAAAGCTATTTGTAAGAAGCTGGGAAAAGCGCAGCTATATGCCAACCCAAAAAAGAGTGTTTTCTTTGCAGAAAAACTTGATATACTAGGACACCTTATTGATGATAAAGGCATTCACCCAGCACCAGAGAAGATAAGAAGCGTTGAGGACTGGACAAGAGATAAGAATAGCAAGGAACTTCAGCGCTTTAGTGGGATGGTTAATTATATCTCCCAGATCCTACCACACATCGCCACCATTACTGCACCACTTACCGAGCTTACCGGCGATGCTGAATGGATATGGACAGACTTGCCGGAAGCAGCCTTTCAAGCAGTGAAAAAGGCAGCGTAAAATCATCAAATATCTAAACCTATTGATTACACCAACCCAGAACCAATCTGGCTATTCACAGATGCATCTCCTACCGGCAGTGGCGCTTGGATAGGTCAAGGACCAACCAGAGATACAGCCAGACCTGCAGCATTCCATTGAAGGAAACTGTCAGCCTCTCAGAGTAACTACCCCACCCACCAACAGGAAGCGCTTGCAATATTTGAGGCTGTACAAGCCTTCGCCCACCTGTTGTCCCACACAAAGTTCACCATAGTTACCGACCATGAGAGCCTTACCAAGCTCATGACACAGAAGAATCTCTGTGAGCGGCAGCAGAGATGGATAATGCATCGTAGCCGCTTTGATTTTAAAATAGAATACATGCCTGGAGTTTCGAATTTTCTGGCAGACTATCTATCCAGAGTTCAAGAGACCAATTCAGGGCCTGAAGATATAATATTACAGGACCATACCTCCGAAAAATCAGATCTCCAGAACCAGAACTCCAATCATATTCAAACCAACTACACTTCTTCCTCATACTATAGCCTAGATTCCGACAGCGAAATGGAAACCATTGTAGACACACACCACTCTCCATCCCTCACTACTCGCGAATCTATCTATCGCTCCTCCCCAGACTACTTAGCAAGCAAAGAGATAGCAGCCAATGCAGTCACTTGCTCCCAAAAGCGAAAGAATAGCGCTGGCAGTAACGATAGTGGCATTCAGGCAGGCAACTCTTGGGGAGACAAAGCTACTTTGAACCTTCACCAGACTAGAGAGGAACGAAGCCATTCAGCACTCTCTTGGACTGCCTGCTATGATGACCAATGCCACACACACAGAGACAGCAAAGAAGCCAATGGATACATCCCCAAGGACCCTGAAAAGCGAAAGCAAGCAAAGAGAGCGAAAGCAACATCATATACCTAAATGGATAGTAGACCCCCTCCATCAAACGATAGCTCAATGTCCCTACCCTCACCAGGAAACTAATACCTCAGACTTGCAGATATGGTAACTCCAGCCTCCCCACCTCCGGCTTCACCAGCTTCGCCAGCTTCTAGAACCCTCTATAGTGATCCTGAAGCTTTCTGGAATTCTACAGAAACTGACAAGGCCCAGACCTTTCTTGGTACCATCAATTCATCCCTCTTGGGAAAGTACCGCCTAGCTGTCATTCAAGCTCTCCAGAATGACCCTCTTTTCCGGCGAGTCCTGGAGACAACTGACAAGCTACACTATTCAATCCAGGATGGCCTCCTGATAGCAGACAATACCAATGGCTATTCTAACTTGTATATCCCTATGGGACCCTTAGAAAGAGGAGTATCCCTACGGGATTTCATCCTTAAAACAGTTCATGAAGGCATAGGACATTTCTCAGCTCACAAGTCCTACAAGTACGCCGCTTGTTTCTTCTGGTGGCCTCAGATGCGCCAGGACTTTATAGCCTACTGCCGCTCTTGTGGTCAATGTCAGATCAACAAGGAACCCACCACACTTCCGGCAGGTAGATCTCTGGCCCTGCCAGCACCTGACGAAGCCTACCAATCCCTTGCCATCGATTTCGCTAGTCCCTTCAACAAATCAAATAATCATACTACCATCATAGTTATTATCGATCGCTCTACCTCCTACACTCATCTTATACCACTCCAGGACTCTGCCACCTCTGAAAAAGTATTCAGCAAGCTCCAGAAGACGATATTTGATGTTCATGGACATCCCCTAAGCATGGTACAGGACCAAGACTCCCGCTTTACCTCTAAGTTCTGGTCTCAGATGATGAAGTCAATGGGAATCCAGGTCTGGATGGCAACTCAATACCACCACCAAACCAATGGCCAGGTAGAGCGCCGGATTCGCACCCTTAAACAGATGATGAGGAACTTCATCAACAAACGACAGAACAACTGGTCCAAAGCCCTCCCTGCGATAGCAGCAGCCATGAATGGCGCCCCTCATGAATCCTTAGGAATATCCCCATACCAAGCACTCTATGGACGCCCTTGGAAGCTCTTCAATCCTGTCCTCAGATCTGCCAGCAAAGTACCAGCAGTGGACGAGATCTTGAATGCTCATGAAGCCACAAGGATGGAAGTTGATATGGCAAGAAAGCATGCCACATTCCGGCAGACTGTGCAAGCAGATAAAAAGAGGAACCCCTATCGAGGACCATTCAACATTGGCACCAGAGTTCTTGTTAGTGGACGCCCTTACACCTGCATCCCTGGACGATCCAAGAACCTAGAGCCTCGCTGGTTTGGACCCTTTAAGGTCCTAGAGCATGACTCAAGTAGCGATAACTACAAACTTGAATTGCCTAAGAGAATGGAGCGCCAGAAGCCATACTTTCACATCTCATGCCTCAAGGAATACTATGAGAACGATCCCAATAGATTTGCATCTAGGAGAATGGATAGGCCGGCCCCTATTCTCATCAACAATGCAGAAGAATGGGAAGCAGAGGAGATACTGGATTATCGCATACAGAACAACAGAGTCGAGTTCCTGGTACACTGGAAAGGGTATGAAAGGACAGATAACTCTTGGGAACCTATAGAGAACCTGGAGAACTCAATGGAAATAATAGCGGAATATTGGAAAGAAAACCACAGCACAGAACCGATGCCTAAGATCACCTCCCACTATGTCAGGACCTCTAGGGAGCCTATGGAAGTCTCTACAATCCCTTGCCCCAGAACCATAGTACCCAACGATATCTGGCAGCCCTATAACGATAAAGAATATGATTCTGCAGGCTCAAATGATAGCTACTTCAACACTGATGATGATTCTATGCTCTGGCCTTGGGAGAGCGGCGATGAGGCCTATGACCCTAGGAGAAGATAAGGTTTGTTCAGATTTGGGGAATGTAACATGTGTACATGTTCCGGTACCTATAGTCCCACTCTCGTTAGCCTTTCCTTTGTCAGATTACATTCATTTAATTTGATTTCTTTTGTATTTGATTTCCCTACCGGAATCTCTAGATTCCGGCGCCCTTATTACTGTATGCTTTGGAGGATCGGCAGGATTGTGCCCAAGGAGTTCCAAGGGAAGGAACAGGTCATGTATTCCGGCGGTAGGATAGAGGCAGTGTTGTGGGAAAGCCCCAGGCTTTCCAGGACTCCGGCAGGGCCACTGGATTCCGGTAGCTGTACACAGACCGGTAATGATAGTGGCTGCGGGTTTCTAGAGCCTCAGCTCTTGCAGGAAAGAATTCATGTATTTAAGAGTGGTCTCCTGGCTAGCAGGAGACATCAGACTTCAGACAGATACCTAGACAGTGAATACACTTGGTTGAACGGTGATCCTATTGTTCCCCTTCCCTCTATAAACCATTCTATTGTACGCCCCTTGTCTTCGCCTCTCAGCAGCTCTCCCTTAGACACCAAAGCGATAGCAGGCTACCTCTTAGGCTCTATTGTATAACGGTTCACACAGGCTAGCGCCTGTTACAAGATGCCACTAGGCGAAGACAAGCTCTTTACATATCAAAGACTGAATATTGGAGGAGAAGAAACAACAATCTGTGTATGGCGTGTTCAAAGCCAGGACACATGATGAGAAAATGCAGCAACCCAAAAGACGAGAAAGAATACCCGGCAAGGACAGTCAGTAGGGTTCAGGACTCACAATGGAAATAAGGAACAGCAATCCGCGAAATGGATCTCCAAAGCGAAAAGAACGAAGAGGAAAAAGACGACGGTCCACTGTAACCGATTGTCGGAGGGACAAAGGGAAAAAGAAACCCGTCGAGATACGAAACTTCTAGGCGGCACTCTACAACACGGAATCACAGGAACAGAAAAACGACCATGTCATGGTAAAAATGCGACTACATGACAGAGACAAGATAATCTGCATGAACGGAATGATCGACTCAGTAGCGACTGAGGACTTTATTGATAAAGAGGGAGGTGAAAAGTACGGCATGCCTATGGCAAAGGCCAAACAATAACGAGAAATTTACCTGGTGGACTGCAAACTCAGCGTGAGGGGTCCTATAAGCCATACGACGACAGTACCTATGGACATTGGTAGCCATAGGGAAATGATTACCTTGCAAGTGGCAAATTTACAAAACTATGAGGCAGTTCTTGGAATGCCATGGTTGAGAGAACATAGCCCTGGAATTGATTGGGGAAAGGGGACCATCACGTTTGATACTGAGAGATGCACGAACTGGTATTTGAAAGAGTCACAGAGGGTCTTTACAGTCCCAGAAGCGGAAGCCTGGGAGGAAAACTTAGATATGAAGGTCTCAACGGTTCAGGCAAAAACAGAAAAACAAATTCTAGTCAAAAGGTTGACTGAAGAGGCAACGATGCCTACGTGAGGCTCACTGAGGGTGGCACGTGATGACCTGTACGCTAGCGAAAGAGCACCGTTACGAGTCAAAGGGCAAGAAGTCATCCGAACCTCAATAGCCATCTGGTTACCACCGAGCACCTATGGGCACATTGCACCACGAATCGGGTTTGTAGTCATGAACAGGCTTACAACCAATGCGCTTGTAATAGATGCGGATTATACAGGTGAACTGAAGGTAGTAATGGTGACCCTCAGGGACGAAGACTACACAGTCAACTCCGGTTACAGGATAACACAACTGATATGCGAAAGATACCGGGACGGGGAATACAAGGAAGTCCACGATCCTGTAAAAACTGAACGAGAAGACAAAGGATTTGGAAGTACGGACGGCAAAAGAGACCGGGAAAGAAACGAATCTTTGAGTACCTGGGAAGAAACAGCAATGGTTGAGAGACGAATAGAGATCTGTGAGATCTCGGCTCAATCCTTTCGGAAGTTCTACAGAAGAGGAGAGATCACAGGCATTCTCAAGTGTAAACAGGAGGACGGCAAATGCGATTTGAAGGCAATGAATATCAGTACCGAACTGGCTATTAAGGCCCAAAAGTACCAACGGAAGGAACCCTTGGAACAGATGATACTAGAGGTATACCACCAATACCTGGATCTCTTAGAGGACAAAGAATAGACCAAGTTTCCGCCTTACAGAAAAGGAGTGGACCTTGAGATTAACCTAGAAAAAGGAAAGACAATCTCAGCAAAGAGGTTATATCCACTAGGAACAGCGGAACTGGAAGAATTGAGAAGCTATTTGAAAAAGAATCTGCAAAGAGGATGGATACGAGACTCCTTCGCGGAAACAGGAGTACCCATCATTTTCGTCAAAAAGTAAGACGGAAAATTACGACTATGCGTGGATTACCGAGGACTTAATCAAGTCACGAATAAAGATCGGTACCCACTACCACTAATCTGGGAAGCTTTGGATAGGCTAAGCAGTGCCTGATACTTTACAAAGCTCGATATTAATGATGCATACCACGATGTGGGAATCAAGAAAGGAGACGAGTGGAAAACTACATTCGCGACACGATATGGAACTTACGAATACTTGGTAATGGCATTCGGCTTGACCAACGCACTGGCAACATTCCTGAAATGGATCAAGCTGACATTACACCAATTCTTGGACATATGCTGCATAGTATATTTGGACGACGTATTGGTGTACACAGAAACAATGGAACAACCCTAGGAAGAGGTGGGAAAGATCCTGGAAGCGATTAAAAAGACTGGAATGAGAATCAAGCCAACTAAGTGTGAATTCCACAAGACAGAAGTGGAAAACTTAGGATTTATCATTGACCAAGAAGAGGTCCTGATGGATCCTATCAAGACCGCAGCCATATGGGAATGGGCTTTTACGAAGAAAAAGACTGATATACAAAGATTTTGGGATTCTGCAACGTTTACAGAAGATTCATCGAGGGGTTTAGCAGGACAGAAAACCTCTATACAATCTTACAAAGAAAAATGCAAAATGGGAGTGGGGTATAGCGGAAAGCGAGGCGTTCGATAAGATGAGACAAAAAATAACTTCCGCACCCGTAGTCAGCCATTACAATCCGGAAAAACCAATCATGATCGAAACAGATGAATCGAAGTAGGTCTGTTCTGGGATTCTATCGCAACTGTGCGAAGATGAGAAAAGGCGGCCTTTGGCATTGTGATCAAAGACATAGACGAAAGCGGAATGCAACTACGATATTCACGACAAAGAACAATTGGTCATAGTACAGGCACTCTAGGAATGGAGAAGATATGTGTTGGGAAGCCATCACAAGAAAAGGATCCTCAGCGTCCATAAGACCTTGGTTCCTTTCACGACAACAAAAGATCTTAATGAACGACAGATCTGATAGAGCGAGAAGTTAAGCCAATACAATACATGGATCGAATATTGGCCAGGAAAGGAAAGCGGCAAACTGGACGCATTGGCAAGGAGAAGTCAAGATACACCAGAAGAAGATGACGACAGGATCAAATTGAAACAAAGGATCCAATTACCACAAGAAAAACACTTTGAGGAGATAAGGCTGCAGGAAATGGATACGATCAGCTTTCCTGGAGAAGAGATCAGAAATCTTAAGGAACAGAGTGGGAGAGACCCTCACATATAAGAGATAAGGAAAGCATTGGAACAAGGAACAAAAGAAATGAAGGATGTAGCCCTGGGGCTATGCCAATTGAAGGATGACTGCCTATGGTACCAGAACAAGATTTGGGTACCAGAAGAGGAAAAGATAAGGACAGAACTTATCAGAAAAAATCACGACATTCTGCAGGCAGGACATGGAGGGACAGCGAGGACCACGGAACTCATCAGCCGCAGTTATTACTGGACTGGAATGCGAGAAACGATCAAGAGATATGTCAAGAACTGCGACATTTGTTAAAGAATGAAATCATCCCGACATGCTCTGTATGGTCAACTACAACCAAACGAAGTACCAGATAACCCATGGAAGTCGATATCTATAGATTTTATCAGGGATTTACCAGAATCGGATGGATACGTTGCTATCTTCGTAGTCATCGACAGATTGACAAAAATGAGTCATTGAATTGCATGCATGAAGGATATGACAACCAAACAATTCGCGCAAACTTTTGCAAAAGAAATATTTAGGTTACATGGATTGACGCTGGATATTATCACCGATAGGGGAACACTGTTCACCTTTGACCTATGGAAGGAGACAGCCCTGAGATTGGGAATTGAAAGGAAACTGAGCACGGCTTACCACCGGCAAACTGATGGACAGACTGACAGAACAATGCCATCCTGGAAGAATACCTGAGAGTATACGTCAACTATCAACAGAATAATTGGAACGAACTACTACCTTTTGCGGAATTTGCATACAATAATGGACAACAAGAAACAATTAAGACAACACCCTTCTTTGCAAACTACGGACAACATCCCCAACATGACGCAAATGGTCATCTGATACCGGATGGCAAGATACCGGCGAACAAAATGCCCCAAAGCCACGATACCATACGCGAGGAGATGGTGGCCGCACAACTTCGACAGAAAGAGAATTACGATCAATACAGAAAACCCGAACCGAATTTGAAATCAGGAGGTATGGTATGGTTCCTAGCAAGGAATGTAAGGACCACAAGACAATGCAAGAAACTCGATTACAGAAAGATGGGGCCCTTCAAGATCTTGGCAAGAGTGGGGAACAGTGCATATAAACTGGACTTTCCCCCATCGATGAGAATACACAACACCATCCACATCTCACTTTTCGAACCCTCCCAAGACCAAAGATTCCCATCACAGATCCAGTCACCACCACCACCAATCGAAATCGAAGGCGAAACAGAATACGAACTTGAAGAAATAGTCGATTCATGACTATATTACGGAAAACTCCAATATCGAGAGAAGTGGACAGGATATTTTCCTGATCACGATATAGTTTGGTACCCAGCTGAAAACTTCGAACATGCAGAAAATGCAATCAAACACTTCCACGAACAATACCCAGATAAACCAAGGCTGGGAAGAAATCAAACAAGAAATAACAAAAAATGGTTGGGGAGACCTAATGCGAGAAATCACTCCAACTGGCCCAGGCTATGCGACAGTAGAGGACTGGCAAAGGGCATCAGAACACAAAGCGATGAGCTGGACTGCAGGTTATGAGGAGCATTGCAACGTCCATAGAGGAGACAAGGCAGGGGCCAGTTACTGGCCAAAACAAACACATGCAGGAATGAGATGGGAGGAGTGCTACCGAAATAATTGTCGAGCCCACCGGGATGCGAAGATCCGGGCGGGATACTACCCCTAGGCGTGGGGTAAAGGAGAAGAACTGAGCAGGAAGGATGCTCAGCGCACGGAAGCCAGGAGGGGAAGGTTGGAGAGGGGCGTGGAAACCCGAAACGATGATACAGGAAGCCAACACACACAAGCGGATAATGAATGCCTCCAAAGACAAATTTCGGGTTTGTAAATACAACTGGATGAAGCCCAAGGTACGATCAGACTCCTAGAGGAGATCCTCGAAGCGCAACTAGCCACAATTGCGTACCAAAAATGAACTATCGAGGTGGCAGACCTGACATTGGAGATGGTCAGGAAACAGTTACGCACAATGGAACAAATTTTATGGAAGTTCCATCGCGATACGAGAAGATTTGGGAATCTAGTAATAAAACTTGGTGAATAGCATGACGGGACTTGGGCTGAGGGGAGAGAGGAGCTATTGTCACAAATCGTGACTTAGCAATATGGAATATTTCACATGACTCACGATTTGTGATATCATTTATGATTATGATGTTTGATTTGATTTATGTTTATGGTTTCATGACTCACGATTGTGAGGTCATATGATGTTATGATTTTCGCACCTGACTACAAGTATGAGTCAGGGGTTTCACGGATGTGACACGATTAGCGCACATGACCTTTTATGGAAATTGGATACTATGGGGATTGTATACTATGACTCAAGTTGTGAGTCATAGGATGTTAGTTATGCTATGACTCACACGGCAGTCATAGTAAAGAGGTGACTCATAGTAAAGTCACCAGGGTTAGGGTTGTGGGAAGAGCGCCTATATAAGGAGTGTCACAGACATAGATAGCTAGCTCTTCACGCAACCACCTTAGTTACTTCTTATGTTATACTTTCACTATTAGTTCAATCGATACTTTGTTCTTATTACGACCATCCGTTTATATCACCGACTGAAAGGTGATTTGAGGAACGTATCGCTAAGGAGCAGTCGCTAGGACTCGGAGTGAGAGGACTCATCGTTTCCAAGGCGACGTAAGGCTATGAGACCTAACGAGTGGCAAGAACAGCAGTACGTATCCTTACCTGTTGCAGTTGAAGGAGATAGTGTGCCTTGTCCGACAGACTAGGGATAGGTTTGTAACATATATCCTTCACTGGTGTTAGGACCTTACACCTTTATTTGCCCCATAGTAGCGAAGAAAATACTCTGAAACAGTTAGTCTTCAATCTCACTTTTATCCAAATTGGAGAGTGTTGTGCTGGTATCGGATTCTCAGCAGTCTGAGTCTGGAAGAGGTTTCCAAAATGCGTTATTGTCAAGGACAGGGGAGATGCAGGCAGAGTCTGATTTCTGAAGTGTCCAGGCAGAGAAAATCTCACCATGGTACAAAGGGAGTCTAAAAGGTATAGACTCATTGTAGCTATCGAACCATACAATCTAATCAGGATGCTGGTGCCTTCTAGGTGGTACAGGAGTTACCATGTTGCTTCAATTTCGTCACTGCGTTTCCAAAGGATTAAGAATTTTCTCTTTCTGCGACAAATTCGATCTTAAAGTACCATTTTGATTTCTGATTGCTCTTGTCCACTGGCATTGATAGTGAGAGGCTCTTTGGATATGGGCTTAGGTGTTTCAGGGAAGGCTGAAGGGTTTGCCCTAAGGCAAATGTGAAGATGGCTGCGATGTATCCATGGGTGGATTCCTGCCATCACTTGGGGAAGTATTAGGTTTGGGATTTTGTGTCAGTCAGGTCCTTCGCTCTCTGAGATAGGTCCTAACTATGGTCCAACTAGTTTGTGATTTTGTCTAACCATATAGACATTGGGTCCAGACCTAAGGATAACTTAAGTTTCCGTAGGGATTATTGGGGTCCATCTAGGGTTGTGTTTTTGCGGGAGGTAGTTTAGCGTAATCAGGCCTTTTAAAGTGCATCTGAGGTGAGGTGCTGGTTCATCACGATCTGGGAAGCAATAAGGTAACCCAGAGCTACAGTCAGGCAGGGTAACCCTCTTGTTTAAGCTAACCCGGAAGCATGGTTAGGCAGGGTAACCCCATAGATAAGGTAACCCATCTCCTCAGTTAAGTAGGGTAACCACTTAGGCAGGGTAACAGGGAACCCTAGGAAAACAAGGTAAGCAGTGTAGACACCGCCAGGCGTGCTACATTTGTGTAACCAGCTGTTTATAGCTCGTGGAATCGTGTGTGACAAATAGGTCAGTTACGCGGAACCTTATGGTGATGCAAAGGGGGGTTACACAGACTTCCGAAGAGATTTGCACCATGATAGGGCCCAGTTACACTACAAGGGAGATCGCGGATGAAATCGTGGACCTCAAGTTAACCTCCTCAAATTTTACGCGAAACGCGAAATCCTACTTCAAGTACCCCTGGGTGGTTGGAGTGATTTTAGCGTGTCCAACACCCCCTTGCGCCTCCCACGTTCGCCCTTTGTGACGGGTGGGAAAGGGTGACAGTTGGTAAAAGCCTAACAAAACTGAGAAATCGAAGGTGGTAGAGTAACCCCGTATATGTCACCACCGTCCTTCCGACCAGAGGCTGTCCGCAGGATATATATAGGGTTGGGCGACGGCCGACCCGGGCAAGTTGTTAGTATTGACATCAGATGGCCTTCCGAGGGTACTCTAGGTGCCTATAATCCCTATGGGAGGTATGGGGGTCCCACGGATTAGCTATCTGAGAGTCGGGGATAAACGGAAGTTTGTCCGGATAAAACTCTACTACTTAC
>QFET01002904.1:0-20722 GCA_003316355.1 Tuber calosporum
TCTCTCTGCCAATTGGACAACTTGATTCCAGGTATCGGTATCTCTTATCTGTGGTTCCAAATTTCTTCTGAGCCTGGGATCCATGGTATCCAAAAAGCGTTGTCTTTGTGCATAGTCTGATATTGAGTCTCTAGGTAGTGTTCCTTTTAGGTCTTCTAGTTCTCCAGCAATCTTAGAAATTCTCACTGGCTTGCCTCCTGAGGACAGTTGTATCTTCTGCCATTTGAGGTATAGGTTATCTGTGTTGGTTGATGCTTCAAAAAGCTGCTTAAAGCGATTCTTGAATTCTTGGAGGAAGGGTTGATTGTCTTCAAACTCATCCATGAGGTTAAGGTATGCACTATGTGCTCGCTTTTCTGTATAGGCGTCAAAGCAGTCCACCATATCCTCTGTGTCATCAAGGACATCATAGTTAGATAAGTACTTCTTAACCTCCCTAAACTAGAGCTTGAGCTTGTCTGGTTGTAAATCTTCGCCTTCTCCACTGAATTTGGATGGTTGCGGAAGCTTGATCTTTGGTTTCCTGAGTTAGTCTGGAGCGTCAGCCATCGTCCTAGATGCTGGCGGAGGTGCTGGCGGGTGTCTGGGTGTTTCTGGTTCTTTCCCTTTTCCTTGTGGTACTGGTGGTGGTCTAGAGGGTCCTGGGGAGTGTGGAAATCCGCCAGGTGGCGTCTCGCTTCTTGAAGGTACTGCAGAGTGTGGTTGGGTTCCAAAGACTTTCTCCAAGATGATTCTGGTTCATGGTCTCGATTCCTGAGCTGTCTCTGTTCTCTGGGTTTCTCTGGGGACGATTTGCTCTTCTGTAAGGTCCTCTTCTGGGTCGGTATCAAGGTCTCCTGGTTGTAGGAAACATTGTCTAGGTATAGGTGTATCGTCACCATCTCCTTCTGGGTCTGTGTATGGGTTATTCCCAAGTCTGCTGGGAGGTCTGGATATCCTTCCAGACCTAGTGGTCTAACTTCTTCTATCTGTGATGATGAATCTAGCACTAGAGCCTGGAGTCTCTCACAGCCACTCCTGCTTCTAACTAGTTATCAAGAAAAGGGAAGGTTGATCAATCCTACCCACTGTTCTCAATTCTGAGAACCAGATATCACCTGCTGAGGCGAAAAAAATGTAAAAGGCGCTGGCCTGTGTGAACGGTTATACAATAGAGCCTAAGCGGTAGCCAGCTATCGCTTTAGTGTCTAAGGGAGACCTGCTGAGAGGCGAAGACAAGGGGAGTACAATAGAATGGTTTATAGAGCGAAGGGGAACAATAGGATTGCCATTCAACCAAGTGTATTCACTGTCTAGGCATCTGTCTCAAGTCTGATGTCTCCTGCTAGCCAGAAGACCACTCTTAAATACATGAAATCTTTCCTGCAAGAGCTGAGGCTCTGGAAACCCGCAGCCACTATCATTACCGGTGAGTGTACAGCTACCGGAATCCTGTGGCCCTGCCGGAGTCCTGAAAAGCCTGTGGCACTCGCACAATACTGCCTCTATCCTACCGCCGGTATACATGACCAGTTCCTTCCCTTGGAATTCCTGGCACAATCCTGCCGATCCTCCAATGCATACAGTAATTATGGCGCCGGAATCTAGAGATTCAGGTAGGGAAATCAAATACAAAAGAAATCAAATCAAATGAATGTTATCTGACAAAGGAAATGTTACGGAGTAGCCAATTCGGTACTGTTGAATTGACTAGGCCATGCTCGTATCGAGAAAATCGCAGAACTGTCAGGAAAGCTTGGTAAAAGTATGGTTAAGATAAAAGGGTTCTCGAAGGCTTTATAACTTGTTAACTTAATAACTGAATATATTGTTAAGGTCTCTTCTACGTTGCTTGATGATCCCTTAACTACGGGGAACTGCTAACTATTTATATACTTTTTCCAGTACTTAGGTTGGCCATATTAAAGAAGTATCCTTGGAAACTTCGGCCATGGTCTAAACAGTGTGAACACTGTTTCACCCTGAAGATGTATGACCCCACTACAGCAAATAATCCCCCAGACTATCTATTTGTCTGCGGGTGGCAAGCACTCCACCAGTAGATAGCCTTCTCTCTCTTTGCCAAAAGAACTAAGTTCAAATTGATGCAGGCCATTTGCGAACATCATACGGAATACCGGGTGATCAGTCTGGATGGCCGTCATTCCTGCATATATGCACTCATGTGCAGATGCATTCGGATTATCAAGAATGCAGAATACGTAATAGATCTACTTGGATAAATTACTTTGTCATCTTTGACCGAGGCTGAGTAGTTCTGGATACCATCCTACTTCTTGCCAGTGTAGGTTGTAGTCAATATAGTCACCTCCCAGCGCTATATACCATCACATCTTTAGACTCCAAAGTCTAGTACCATATCCCATATGTGTAACATCAGCTCCCCCTTCCTAGGCTTCGTCTCGAAGTAATTCTTCCTTTTAGTACTCCTTCCGGTAGGGTCAAAAAACCTTCTGCGATAACTTGGCCACAGCAGGAAAAACCTTTCCGTAGATACTACCTAGCCCAACTTTGGCATTGCCGGATTTTCCCTGTGAAAATCTTCAATTAATTCTTGAGCATGTTCTAAGTACTCTAGTGGTTCTCAGGTGTTCTCTTCTTCGGAACATCCTTTCCACTTGACAAAGTATCGAAGTTCTTGGATCGTTCGTGAACGTCCTCTGAATATTTGCTCATAAGACATTATTTCACTCTTGATGATTTTTTCCACTTCCCATTCAAGGTCACCTTCAACTTCTTCAGGTGCCAGGAGTAGTTGTTTTCGGCCAGGTCGAACTGATTTTCGGTATGGCTCGAGTAGCGATACATGGAATACTGGATGGATTTTACATCTCTCTGATATTTCCAATTTGAAGGCAAGGTTTCCTCTTTGTTCTAGGATTTTGAACGGGCCATATATTTTTGGCGCTAACTTCTTAGACAGTCACTTGGTGCGGATATTCCTCGCATTTAGCATAACCAAGTCGCCAATTTTGGAGTCTAGTTGACTGCAAGCTCTGCAGTCATAGTACTTGTTCATCCCTTCACGAGTCTTCTCAAGGGATTCCTTTGCCTTTTCATGTATCGCTTTCATCCAGTGAGCATACATAGTTGCTCCCGGATTCTAATCTTCTCGCTCCTTCATCCATTCTGTTTGAGGATGGTAACCATAATTTGCGAAGAAAGGGGTTATTCCATGTGCGCTTGTTACTGAGTTGTTATATGCATACTCGGCTAACAGCAGTAGATTGTACCAGTCATCCTGATCATAGTTGACAAATATTCGAAGGTAGCCTCCCAGCACTTGGTTGACTCCTTCCGTTTGTCCATTAGTTTGAGGATGGTAAGCCGTAGACATCTTTCTTTTGATGCTTAATGTCTTGCACAATGATTCCCAAAATTCTCCTGCAAACTTTGCGTCCATGTTGGAAATGATTTCTGTTGGTAACCCATGTAGTTTCCAAACTTCTTTGATAAATGCTTCTGCAACGTCCTTTGCGGTCGCGTTTTCTTCCTAGCCAATAAAGTGTACCATTTTGGTGAACCGGTCAACTATAGCCATGATCTGGCTGTATCCTGCAGATTTGGGAAGTTGTGTGATAAAATCTACCGAGGTAGATGCCCAAGCAGCGAATGGGACTTGTAATGGTTGTAACAGCCCAAAATGTGCATGTCTGGGTGCTTTGGCCTTTTGGCACTCAGTACAGGATCGTACATAGTCGTTTATCCAGTTCGCGATTCCTTTCCAATAAAAGTCTCTTGTGATAATTTCCAGAGTCTTTTCTTGACTGAAATGTCCTGCGATCTTAGAGTCGTGACAGCTTTGTGCAATATCTCTCTGCAGGAGTTCCTTTTGAGGGACATATAGGCGTTCTTTGTAGTAGAGCATTCCATCTGTTAGGGACCATTGTTTCGGCATTTCTTTGCCATCATTCTATAAACTTTCCAGTTGCTTCTTTCGGTCTAGCCAATCTGGATCCTCGTTTGCCATTTCTCTTACCCATTCCAAGAATTTCATATCAAATTTCTTGACTTCGCACTTTGCAATTATTGCATTTGATATTAGTGTTTGTCCTTTAGTGCATATCGGGTGTGAGGTAATGTCCATTGAGTCCAAATATTCGTGCTTTCCGTCAGAATATAGGAAACATAATTGTGGTTGGTTTTCTTCCAACCGTTCTGAACTGCCAAACCCTTGGCTTGCTCGTTCAGTTTCTTCTAACTCCATAACCTCATGAAGTTCTCTCTCATCAACCTTTTCCACAATCATCTGGGCTATCCGGTCTCCTGTGTGTACATGAAAAGGATTTTCAGTAGTGTTGACTAGGAAGATTTTAACCTATCCTCTAAAGTCCGCATCCACTACTCCGGCTCCAATGGAAATACCATGCTTGACTGCTAATCCACTACGAGGTGCAATACGTGCATATGTTCCGATTGGTAATCCGATAGCCAATCCTGTTCCAATGAGCACTTGCCCATTCGCAGTGACTATGTTGTTTTCGGTACTGTATAGGTCATGACCGGCGGCTAGCTTGGAACCTCGAGTTGGGATTCTTGCTTCCTGTTGAAGTCTTTTAATCCTTATCATATTGTTCTGTTCCTATTGAGGCAACCACTGACTGAGGTGTTCGGAGTTTTCTTTTCCCGATATAACTGAGAAAACTAAGTTTCGGTTATTCTGCAAGTTTTCAAAGTGATGAGACTGAAGTATAGCCTGCTTGGCATGCTCAGCTCCCTCCTGAGGGCGGTGCTCTGGCCGCCTGCTTAAAGCATCTGGTTTGCCCCCTCTGGTTCCTGGTCGATAAATGATTTTAAAGTTAAAATCAGTGAGCTTTTGAGCCCAGTGAATTTGTCTTGCCGACCAGTCCTTTGTTGTGAGAAAATATTGTAGTTTTTGATGATCGGTGTATATGGTGAATGGTTCATTGGTCCCACCAAGATAGTGTCGCCATTCTTCCAACGCAACTAATATTGCTAATAATTCCTTGTCATGAATGTCATAATTGCGTTCAGCAAGTGTCAACTTTCGAGAATAGAAAGCGACAGGATGTAGTTTTTTGTGCAAATATTGAGAAAGGACACATCCAACAGTGTAATCGCTGGCATCTGTTTCCACTACTGTTTCTCTGTCCGGATGGAAATGACATAATATCGGAGCTGTGATAAACCGACGTTTGAGCTCCTCAAATGCTTGGTGTTGCTTTGCACCCCAAGAAAAATCCTTGGGGTTACTCTTATGCAAATCAGTAAGCGGTGCGCATAGTGCGTAGAAATTCTTTATGAACCGCCAGTGGAATGTGGCGAAGCCCATAAATATTTGAATTTCTTTTACCGAGGTGGGTGGTTTCCAGGCCTTGATTGATTCCACCTTTCTATCGCTCATAGTAACTCAATCAACAACCACAATATACCCTAGGAACTCCACTGATGTGACAAGGAAGGTGCTTTTCGTAAGCGAGATGGCCATTCTGTATTCTCGCAGTCTTTCTAAGACTTTTCTAACCAATATGACATGATCCTTCTCAGATTTAGAGTATATAAGTATATCATCAATGTATACTACCACTCCTTCATCAAGGAAGTCTTTCAGGATCATAGTCATTATTGCTAGAAAAGGTGGCTGGTGCATTTACCAGACCAAATGTCATGACATTATATTCATTTAAGCCGTATCGTGTACGAAGAGCTGTTTTCCATTCATCGCCCTTTCGTATGCGGATCAGGTGGTAACCATCCTTCAGGTCCAAGTTGGTCAAAATAGTGGCTCCTTCTACACGGTCGCGTAGTTCCGTCATAAGGTGTAGTGGATATTTTTGTAGATAGTGACTTTGTTTAGTCCTCGGTGGTCAACTACCACCCTAAGACGTCCATCCAGTTTTGGCACAAACAGTATCGGTGCACCTGCCAGTGATTTGCTGTGGGAAATTTTTCCTTGTTTTAACATATAATCCAGATATGTTCGCAGTGCTTTTAACTGCTTTTCTGAGAGGGAATAAATTGGTCCCCAGGGTGGTTGGGAATCTGGTTTGAGGTCAATAGCATGATCGAAGGTCTGATGAGCCGGTAGTTTCGCTGCAGTTGATAGGCAGAAAAGGTCTTTGTAGTTATGGTATTGTGCGGGTAGTGTATCAAGGATTATTTCTTCCTCATCATCTACTCTTGCAAATCTTCCAATAACGACTGCCTCTGGATCTTCCAGAACCTGCTCATCCCACTCGATTGATATACCTTTATCCTCTGGGAAGAGGTGAAGCTGACATCCCTGAGCTTCGAACTTCCAGCTTTCTGAGTCTTGAATTTCGGTTATAGGATGTTCATCATTCTACCACCCAAATGGAATTGTTTTTCCATAATTTCTTGTTGGTGCGATCTCGCACACAATCTTTGATATGTGTTTATTTTTCCCAATTTCCAGGTAAAGGGGAAGGGTGAAATCCCTTCCGGTAGATAATTCGTTTCCTGTAAAACCCAAAATGGGTATTGGATCCTCACAAGACTTGTAAGGAATATTCAATTCCTAGATTAAATTTTTGTGTATAACAAAGATATTGGATCCAGAGTCTAATAAAACTCTTATGCGATATCGTTTCCCATACAGATAGATATGTGCAGTTCCTTCAGGACATTAGTAGCGTTTTGGTTCTTCGTCTTTGAGCTTTTGTCGCTAATACGATGTTGTTATCTCCGTTCGTCTTCGCTTAGAAGACATTATGGTTGCATAGCTTGGGTGTTCGTGACAACGCCAGCATTGTTTCAACCATAGAGGTCTCCTCAGACGAACTAAACAAATAGTTAAATATTAAGATTCTGGGCAGCCCACTACGAGCGGTCTTTACCCCCTGCCGAGGGGCTCCTAAAAAATTAAAACCCCCGTCAATAGGGGAGAGACCAGTAAAACGCCATAAAAATGCAATCAAAAATTATACTTCTCTGCCTTTCGTGTAGGATAATACCCTAAAGGAGTAATAATTTTGGAAAATAAATTATATTTTCGATAAGAGCAGAAAATTCCGAAAATAGTGACCGTTTCCGAATTTGGAATATCTCCTCCGAAAGCGGTAATAATTGCACTTAAAGTAGTGTTAGGTTACCGTGCAAGACATTTTTGACCATTACCATAATTAGTGGTAAGGTTGGTTGCTATAGGGACCTTTGTTGTTGTAGTTGTTGTTATTGTTTTTTGTTACCACAAAACCCTCAGGTTAACCGAGCTGATATCATGAGGTTTCCCAGAAGACTTTACAGCTGTTCAGCTATGGTATAGTGGTAAAATGAGCCTGGCCTGTTCATTTTGTCCGCAGGGTCCTGCGTTCAATCCACCTTTCTGGCGGATTAAACAATGGTAATATGTACCGGAGGCAACTAGGGCTAGAGCCTACCGGGGGGTCACCCCTTCTACTGCCCAGCACTTCCCGAGTGTATAAAAACGGGAAGCACATCCAAGTGCCTAAAAAGGAGATCCTTCTTCCGAGAAGTAAAAGGCAGGAACCTAAAATTAGAACCAATCTGAGGGAAAATAAAAAATAATCGAGATCTCCCTGACGGAGGAGGTCTCATCCTCCGGTCCCCTGAATCTAAGCAGTTGAAGCATGCTACAGAACGACAGTTCCCAACATGCAAACATGGACCTGCATGCCAATTTTTTGGAAGTATTTTTGAATTCTTTTTTTATCGTCGGTAACCTTATTGTCATGATCTTCAGTACGCTAGACTTGTGGGTTCCCAGTTTCGATTCCGGTGGCTATTGCTAGTCCCCCGAATACCCAATGGCCGTCGCCGTTGGTGCCTTTAGGACATTTCTGTGTCCGATAATTCCCATAACCGATTAGCTGGTTCGCCCTGAAGCTGGTTCACCTTTGGCAGTGATGTTCTTACAACAATAGCAGCCGTCTGTGGTTTGCGGGAAAATTTTGGTCGGTCCTTCGTTGGTTGCTTAGCGAAAGCTCTTGCTACCACTAGGGCCTTTCGACATTTTCGCCAAGTGTGGTTGTTGAGGCCGCAGTGAGTACAAGCTTTTTCTGTCTTTCGCTTATCCACAACGTCTTGAGGGATTCCATCATGAGCATTATTCCAGTCCGTATGCTTATCCTTATTATGGAATCCTCCTTTCTTTTCCGATGGTTTTCCTTTAGCTGACTTCCATTGTGTAGGATTGATTTTGTGTTACTGGTGGGTGTATCCGTGTTTGGTGTTGAACCCTTTTGCTATATCGTCGCGTTTTCTCTTGGATGCTCCACTGTTTGAGAGCTTGCCTTTGGACAGTTTCCGCCGTTCCAGAAATTCCTCCATCAGCAAAAAAAATTCTCCCTCATGTATTACCTATATATCTCCCTGAACAGGCTGGTAATGCCAGCTCCCCCTGTCCTTCCAGTCCCTCCCATAATTCTATCGTTGTCAGAAAACTCCCGGGGCCTCCCCACAGCTCAATCCAGACCCCCAAAGTCATTCATCGCTGTCAATTATCCGTAGCCCTGTGCTTACTTCACACTGGAATCCATCTCGCCTAACTGACCCCCATTTTTTTTTGGCCTTTCCTGCCGTGCCACATGGACGTGGTGCGGCTCATTCTTCCCTGTCTGAGTCCGGAAAAACCTCTGCGTGTCTCGGCTCCCTATAATAACTCGGCACTTTGCCTTCCCCCTGATTTCTCCGTTATGGACACCGTCCCCCTGGGGACGTTCCTCACACCATAATATGCTCTCTACCCACCTGTGTCGTTCCCATATAAACTTTACTAATTTATTCTCATCCCTGCTCGCTTAGAAAATATCATTATACGTCTCATTTGCGCCACGCTGTGTTCTTTCGATTGTATTTATCTTACTTTGTGTAATATATTCTATTAAATGTTTCTAAATCAATCCTATTATTTACATACCAGCGTTTATTTTCTACTCCGGCACCCTCTGGTACTAAATGCGCCATGCCCATTATCCTTTTGATACCAACTACCCTTTCCGCTGTCCCATTTGGCCCTTTAGCCGTCCCCAAAGTGACGGTAACAAGTCCTGTAATGTCGCTTAACTTCTCCGAATTCTCAACATAGACTCTCTCTACCAATACCAGTCTATCCACATTACCCGTTGTTAACTCTCGAACCTTCATTATTGATACCAAGCGCGCCGGGTAATAGCCTTTCAACGCCCCATAAATACTTTTTTACCTGAATCCACCCTGACCCAATCTTTTCTAGTCCGACCCGTGGACCTCCAAAGCTGAGTGCCTGTATACCGAAGATAGTGCCATGTAACCTCTCGCATGTCCTGAAAGTCCTCAACCGGAATGCGTAAAAGCCGACATATCTCGACAGGAAACTGCTTGACCGTATCCAGATCAAGCTGTAGACCTACTGATGATTTCCGTCGATAATAGTCGAGTAAAAGGTGGGGGAGATTTTTCAACGTCTGACTGAATTGAGAAACAGTTCCGATCGTTGCTGTAAAACCCATTGGTTGCTTAGTTACGGATCCTACCCTCCGCTTGTGCTCCAGGTCACGTTGTTCGTCCTCAATAGGACGTGGTAAACTCGCTTCAATATTCATTTCATGAATTTTGAAGCTGTCAAGCCTGGCATACATTCTATGGATTTGATGGCTCGCATCGTTTTTATTTGACCGCCGATAACCCTCTTTGATCATTGTTTTGTGATTTGACTCCCCTGACTCCGTAGAATACATTTGAATGTTCCCAAAGCGCCGTACATGGTCCCCAAAGTGACTCAGCAGGTGTATTTTAACAAAGTTAAAGTCTACATCCTCATCATAGATATCAGCGACAATTCCATCTAAATCGTGACGATGTTCGTCTGCAATACAACGTCTTTTGGCTGCTGTGGCTCTGGAAAGGCGGTGTTGATTAACTACTTGGCTATTCTCACCCCTAATCCTCGTACACACATCTCGCACCTTTCTCGTAGTGGACTTATCTTTCTGGTACTCCTTAGAAACATCTTTGTGATCGTGAAAGGCTTTTAGGAACTGTTCGAGGTATTGAATCATCTCATTGGTATGGCTTGTATATTGTGACATTAGGGTAAAGTCCTCAATCAATCGGACAGAGGCCAAAGCTTTGGTAAATACGGGACGTTCTACGGTACTTGGACGACATAACGAAGCTGCAAAACACGGTAGTATTACTTTAACCAGATTCCTCATTTCTTTTCCAGTCCACTGTGAGATCCGAGTGTATTCTTTGTTCGGCGCAGAATAACCGGGATAAACAGCCAAACTCATCCAGATCACATCTAATTTTTGTAACTGCTTGAACTTCTTTAGAAATCCAATTACCCATTTCATAAGGTGTGCTTCGAATATTCCGAGGTAAACAACGTGAAGAATATGGGGTTTGGGCAAGTCGTACTGTTGAACGTTTGGAAGACCCCAAAAGGCGCTTGACTGCAATTTGAACCCATGATCTGTGAGTATTTGCCCTGCTTGCTTGTCGTTATCGCAGTACCGGTTGAAGAGATTTTCGTATTTTCTATAATCTCGTTTTGCCGCGGGGCGTCTCAAATGGGACCCTAATTGTTCCGCTCATACCTCACAGACAGCGCACTGATTCTGTTGAATACTGTGCAATGTGACGTTTTCCAAGTGATCTGCAATCCAAGCCGCGAGACGTGGAAAACATAATCTGACCTTTCCATCGGCACATTCAACCTCAATTCCGGCGTTTCCCAACGCAACCATTGGCGCAAATATCGCTTCTATCATATCACAAAGAATCTCATTGTTGACCTGCCTTTGCCGTGCATCCTATGCTGCTACTCCCAGCATCTTCGGAGGGACGGGCAAAAGCGCCAAAAGGACGGTCGCATGTTTCGAGGCCTTATTCCGCGTTTTCGATAGGATATTTCCAATTGTCATATAGATTGGCCAGGCTTTCTTATCTCGCGAAAAATTCGTTAAAAAGGTAACATCTGAGGCACATATGATCGGTACAAGCGTTGCTCCATCAGGCAATGTATCCTTTGTTGGCTGTTAATTTTAGGTTCTGACACGCGGTGTGGATGCGCCATAGTACGTCGCATTTGAACCTACCAGTGTTTCCCACCACCAATCCGCCGTGTGCACATCAGAATAAACTCGCTGTGGTGGCTCTTCACTATTCCATTCCTTGACCGGGGCGTAAACTAAATCTTGTGCAAAACATCTTTGACTAAGTAGATATCTAGCACAATCAATTGGATTGCGGAAAAAGAATTTCTGTGTCGTGGAAGCTTTATCAGGTTCTTCCCTGTTGGGTATTTCCTATATACGGTCAATATTGGACGTACTGAGGGTAGATTTACGTACAGCTTCGCTAAACAATACAAACCCCTCTTTCCAGCTCTTCATCCCCATACCTGATTCCATCTCATCAACAGCCTCAAGGAGCCGATAGCTAGATTTAATATTCCTGTCTTCGGGCCCCAAGTTCATCGTGAAATATCTGTTGATGTGATCCTTTGGTACCTTCGCTTCAATAAACCAGTGCGCAAGCTCAAAGTCAGACATGGTTCTGAATGGTAGCTACCACTCGTCTTTACAATTTTCTCGCTGTACAACGTCCCGTATAGATCTCCCCGCAGTGATGTGTTTCGTTGGTATGGGTAATCCAACCCATGGTGCCCTTCCCTCAGTATCAGAACAATTATCGCTTTCCACGTCCGAATCGCCGGTGTTTGCGTCACTGTCGAGCTCATTTTCGTCTATATTCAGTTCAATTTCTAGGAATTCGTTACCGATCGGATCGAATGGTTGGTTAGAGTCTACCGGTAGCGTGATCTGAGTTGGACGTTCTTCGTCGCAAATTGGCTGTTTGAGTGTTCTCTGAGATTGTACAAAGTCAATATGTGCGGTTTCCATATGGTTTCTATACCATGTACTGGACTTGTATTTTTTCCTGCAGTACGGGCAATGGGACTCTTGTACCATTCGGTAAGAAATTAGTTTTAACGGGAAACAGCACAAGGAAGACGCGAACAAACCAAACTTACTTTCAGGACTGGTCAGACCTTGTACTTAAACACGTGTGACAATCGGATAGCTAGTTTCTTGATCGGAGCTGCACTTTAGAGATAGATGGTACGCGAGAAGGTACCATTGGAACGAACCTTGTCCCACTAGATCTTAGAGTTAGAGATATGGCAGGGGGAGAAAAAAAAATCGAAAACTATCCAGATACATGGTATGGCCTGTGGGCGCTGCTGTGTTTTTTCTCACCTACCCCAGAGCAAAATTGTAATGAGGGCACAGATCGTGTCCGTTCTTCGGCCCTAAACTCCCTCC
This sequence comes from Tuber calosporum, assembly GCA_003316355.1. NCBI lineage: Eukaryota > Fungi > Ascomycota > Pezizomycetes > Pezizales > Tuberaceae > Tuber > Tuber calosporum. The sequence goes on from QFET01002904.1 coordinate 12,252, forward strand.
CCACAACCTAACCTGAACTAGGCCCAGGGCTTTTTATCAAGAGAACATCTCCCCTTGATTTTCTTTATTTATCGTAGCACAAAATATGAGAATTTATCTTTGAGATCCTGCACGTTGTTCGGCTCATTGCAGACTTTGAAAATGCTAAACATCATGTCAAGTGCCTATACGTGAATTTCCCTTATCTGAACCTATACCAAGACAGCAGGGGTAGTCCCCACCCCACCAATCACATCGCCGTACCTCCATCCTCTCTTGAAAAGCTTGTTGGTGTTTGTTCGACTTACCTATCAAGTGTACAAGCTTACTTTGTAACCTTATTGTAACCATACGCCTGTACTATTTTGTACAGGTTCAGAAGAACTTTCAACATTTAAGATGTGACGTTCAACGGTCTCTTTCAAACTTGTCAGAATGACTAGAACTCTTGATATAGCGACAAACACCTTGAATATTACATTCTTCCTTGTAATATAGACCAGCTCTACCCTGCCCTTTCTCTTTCTTCTTCTTCATTCACCAAATCCTCTAGCAGCCTCTAAACGTCCATTTCGAGCCTCAAACAGCGACTTTTGTCTTTACAACAACATCTTATACTGCCGGTACGGTAATTCTTTTGTGCGATCATAAAGTCTCACTCACACTTCACGCCAACCCACAGTAAGTCTCATACATCGTTCCTAATGTCTAAAATGAGCCGTTCTCAGGCCTTTCATTAGCTACCGTATACTGATCGCTGTGCGCAGAATCACTTACCATTGAAGCCCTCAGTTACTTCTCCCGGTAGCTTTTCTAGTGTAGCTTTGTCATCCCGGGCGTCTTTTTTAAACCCTTGTTCGTCCCCGCGAAAAATCCAGTCTCGGTAGAAACAACCGTTTTCGACCCCATAAAGGTAGGTTTATTACCCAATTCATCTCCCTTGGCTCTTTCCTTTCCTTCCTCATCCCCCAAGAACAAACAAACACAAACCTTTGAAGCCTGGCCTTCACCCATTCCTTCGGGGAAGGGTGGGGCCTTGTTGATCCTATGCACGGCTCGTATTGGCTACTCTCCGGCTTTTCTTAATGGGAAACAATAACTAATCGCTACTCTCGAGATAGATTAGTGGCTCCCCATTTTCGCTGGCGAATCTTCTTAAAGTTAGTCCCCTGCGTGTCTTATCGGGACCTTTCCCAAGATAGATTAATTTCTGATGACTATTCCCTAGATCTCGTGCAATTTTCCGTCCTCTTCTGCACGCTAAGAATATCCTTTCTTAATTAAGGTTAGTCCTCAGTGCGTCTCATTTGCTCCTTTGCACGGAGAATCTGATTGGTTGCTAGCATGCCATGTCCCACTACTGCCGAGTTCCGTACTGAGCTCAATCTCAATGGTGCTGGAGGCACTGTCGCTAGGAGGCGATACCATGTCCTTCGGACGTTCATTGTGGGGAAGGTCCAGGAGAAGGGTATCACCAGCCGTAGACAGGCCGGCGATATCATCTGGGGTCAACTCAGAACCGAGGTCGTTGCCCACACTACCCTTCTAGGCTTTCAAGCCAAATTCAATTCACCCCAGAACGGCCCATATCAGGCATTCCACGTCGCCCTGGATACCCTCATCATTGACATGCTGAAGAAGGCAGCCGAGTCTCGGAGGAATACCAGACTCAATTCCGATGATGAGTACGTCGATGAGGATGAGGCCGCTGGCGGTGCTTCGGGTGCCGGATCGGGGGGTGGAAGTGACGTTGCTCGTCCCCAAGGAACTCTTCACAAGAGAGACAGGTGCGCATAATATTCATTGAGACGTCAGGTGCCGTTGCTGGGCAGGCTCGCCAGCTGCCCTGGGTTGTGCACGGTAGCAATACGCCAAACAAGACTTGGCTGGCGATCCTCCGGTACTACACTTTGCAGGAGCTGGGCGAAGCTGCCTGTCGGTACCTGGATAATCAGGAGCACCCCTGACAGTTCATTGGGATTCTTCGCGACATTCAAGGGATGAATGTCACCCCCGATGCTGCTGACCAGATCGAATTGATCAACGACGATCAAGTTAATACCTGGCTTCGTCTCTCCCGTTGCACCACCCTCACAGTTGCTTGCTTCCTCCACCGCGATCCTGCTGTTCCTGCCGACGGTTGCGACGCCGTTCGTCCCAATACACCTCTTGAGGGGGGCAATTGGCGCTATCTCGACCCTGGCCAATTCGACGTCGCTGAGTTCTACACAGAGCCTGATTCCGACTCTGATGTTCAGGAGGACGTTGGGCACCGCGCAAAGCGCAGAAAGGCCTTTCCCAGGTCTCATGCTGGCTGGCAGAAGAGGATTCTGAGCAATGATCGCACGGTCATTAGGTTCCAGGGGCACTCCCGTGAACTCATCTCTCGCGCTTGTGTTAAGCAGGGAGCAGGTTTTATGAACCTTTACGCTGGACAAGATGTCCCAAAAGTGGCTCTGCCGCTGGGCGTTCCAACTCCTGGGTGCGAGGCACCACCTGTGGGTGGCGATGGCGATGGCGATGGCGATGGAGACGGAGACGGGGGTGGGGGTAATTAGGACGCGGTGGGTCTTCTTGGGTTTTCCGTTGGGTTTCTTTGTTTTACTGGGTGTCTTTGGTTTTGTTTTCATTTCTATCGGCTACTTAGGGGGTCTCCAAGGCTAATTTGTACCTGGCTGCGTCTTCTTTGGACCTTCGGATCGCGGTTCATTTGTTCTATGAACCATTTTACTCCCGCACCAACCTGTATCTTTTCGGCGCTTGTTTTCTGGAGCTTATTTGTTTGTGCCATGGTACGTCTTCTTTGGGCCTTCGGGTGTTTTTTGTTTCATGGACTTTCCTACTTTTACTCCAACTTGCATCCATTTGGCGACGGTTTTCTAGAGCTTGTTTGTTTGTGCCAGGCTACGTCTTATTGGATCCTTCATATGTGTTTTCATTGGTTTCATGGGGCTTTCTTATCTTTTTTTGCTTTTTTGCTTCTATCTGCGAATCATGTTCTTAATCCTGTCTACGCTGTTTTACAGCTTCTCTAGATCCTATCCTGCAGTCCTAGATTTTAGTGTTCTTAATTGTTTTTTTTTTTTGAATTTAGCCAGTGAGATATAAAGGTTTTCTGAAATTCTAAACGTCCCCTTTCTTCTTGATCTCGTCCTAGTATGTATAATCTAATCTTTTGGAAATCATAAGTTATGCTCGTTCACACAAGTGACCAGGCATAGAAAATCCTGTCCCAGCAATCCCGAATAGATAGTCTCTATCCGGCCTGGAGCCATCCGTGCATGTAGTAATTGAGACGTTCGGCGGCCAAAAGGCTATAGCGTGGACTGGTTCCATGCCAATGATTTACACGGACCTTGGGCCCAAGTCAAATCTGTGCTCTAGCATATAGCTCCATCGTCCCAGGGGGACGCTGTGAGTTCATTTATCACTTGGAGACCTTTCACGCATCAATCCAATTCCTCCACGCACTCTAAATATTTCATATACACAAAATTATGACGGGAAATACAAGCAGAGGTGAGTTCTGCCGGTCAGAGGCCAAAATGAGCTCACCCGAAACTTTTTATATAACACTTGACTACGGTACCAGTAGTCCCCCGAGCTCAGCCATCATCATCGAGATCTTCTGTATCCTTTGTAGATAGTGGCACGCCAGCACGGGATAGACAACAACCTGTTAATTCATTTGTTGAGGAAGAGGAGCTTATGGAAGTTGACGAGGATGATGTTCCCATTCGTCCCAGAAGGCTCGAAAAACGTCCAGCAGAACCACTGGTGAAGCAACAGCCACGGAGGATAAGGAGCCGGTTGAGATTTGTGAGTGAATCCGATAACTTTTAAAATTGCATGCTAATAAGGGAGAGCACTGAGGACTCCCCATCACTGGCTCTGAATGGCCCTTCACAAGGGCTTTCGTCACAGCAGCAGGCAGCACAATTGCATTCAGGCCATCTCAGAGTAGATTCATCACACCTTTCACCCTTTGATGCTGTATGGGAAGGAATAGTACCGTCCCATTCGGAGCGTCGTATAGCTAATCTGGACTTTCTGGCATCTGAAATTGCAGTCCCGGTAACCGTATCATCAAAAAGCAATACCTTGCATGGGGAGGAGAGGATAATCTTTGAGAACGCAGCTAATATGGTATGGTACCACACATGGTTTGTTAATCCTTTCGTAAAGCCTGCCGAAAACGATACGCTTCTCAAAAGCTATTGGGTAAAGGCAGCTACCAAGTTGGGTTGGAGAGACGGGGAGATCGGGAAGTCGGCAATGACTTTTATAAGTCTTTTGAATATCCCTGAACGTCCCCTTTGTGACGGTGAACGGCTAATTAGATACATTTAGTTGGAATCGAGGCAGTCCAGTGCCAGGTCACACTTAGTTTCAGAGTCCAAAAACACGGTTGAGGACCTTTATGACTTCGCGCATAAAACACGGACCGAAATAAAGGCGCGGGTTACCTATATGCTGGAAAATGACTGGTTCACATGCTATACAAGTAAACAAGAGGTCAGTAGTACGCAGATCATCCTCAATGAGACGCGAAAAGGCTTACCAAGGCAGGAATGTGGTTTCCAGTTTGCTGCGCCGGAGATAGCAAAATTATTGTTTTATAAGTTGTGCCGGGGTAGGAGAATGCGTGTGAGGACCGATAAAACGTTTCTTAATCGTACTAACGACGTCCTAATATGCCTTACAACAGCCTGTATGTATCATGCTTTGAAGGCTTGGAGTTCCGGATCATTTGTTCAGCCCTCAGATTTCTCAGCTCTGACAGCACAGAGTTAGATATAACCTTTGAAGGTCCAAATAAGACGTTATAAAGGTTATCGTACTCACCGAGAAAATTTCGATGTTTATCTCCGACAGCGTACAACCTGGCAAGGGCTGCCCCCAGAGGTGAGAAGGAAACTCGTGGAAGACACAAAAAAGCGCATCAAGAGGATGCTGCGGGACAGTAGGTTTGTTCAGGATCAGGAGTCTCGCGCCCCACTTGAGGATAAGGAAGCCGCGGCATATATGGAGTTGGAGATTTCAAGGAATGAGGAAAGCAAGGTGGAGGACAATAATTCAGATCCTGAAAATGGGGATGAGGTTGAGGCTCTAGAGGCGGGGTGGGTTGAGGACGAAAACGTCCTATTCGGAATAAATGTAGTATTAAAATAAAATAAAGAAATAATTGGAAATATTTATTGATTTATAATATACTACTTAAAGTTAGACTACAACCCAATTGGAAAAACTAAAGCTCAGTGAAGGTCGCGTAGAGCCGGTCAAAGACCCTAAGAGCCGTGAAGAAAGCACGAGTACGGCGAGAGAGTGAAGGAATGCGACAAGGCAATGGTGCTGCGACAAAGAAAGAAATTTAGGAACCGGATAGTGTTATCATAATACCGTGGGTCGGGCAGTCATAGGGCAGAGTTGACAAGTGGAGGGATGGACGCGACTGCAAGCATCATAGATGAAGAGACGAGCGACAGTGGGAAAAGGACGAGAATCGTCCATGTAAGTATTGAATACGCGAGGAGAAGTGGTGGTGTGGAATTAGGTCTAGGTGTAATGGTGAAGGGTCTAGGAGAAATAAGCGAGGGTAGCGAGGAGCAAGAAGACAATAAGAGGAGGTGAGTTTGGGACATTCAAAGGCACAAAGGGTTTGTGTATAGCTGGGAGTAATAGGGATGTGTGAATCAATGCTGGGGGGAGCGTATTTAGGCCGTAGGGAGGCATGATAGAGTCTTGGGGCAAGTGTCCATAACGGAACAATCCAGGGGGAGGGAGGTAGGGCCGGATAAACTAGGGTGGATGAGTCAAAGCATGATTGGACCGTGCAACAGCTCAAAAGGGACGGACAACGTCCTGAGTAAGCCGGATGGCAACGAAAAGAGTGGGTAAAAAGAAAATACCTCAAAACGCCGGAAATTCAGGAGTTGTGGGGTCATGGATACAAGATACAACAACTTGAGTTTTATAATTTGGCCCCCCATCCCTCACATGCCTCATGAGGGATAGGGGGAAAAAGCTGACTTTTGCTGATGTCCTCTTGTCTGCCAACTTCCCTTATGGTTTCCATCCATTCCTCATCCGAGGAAAACTTTAAATGGGATAACCGGCGAAGAATTTCTTCAGGAAGTTTACTTTCCACCTTTACCCTCCAACTAATTCCTGTGAGACCGGCCTTGATGTTGAGATTTTCAAGAAGTAGAAGATAGGTGCCGATTTTTCCCTTATAGACTACCTTAGTCATTTCTTCTAGGGCTCGTCGTTCCTCCTCGATGCCGATATATCGCTTGGTAATTTCTTGTCGAAAGCGTTCCCATGTGGAATAGTCTGGGTCCCGGGTATATCCACCTAATCCACCCATCACCTTCCGGTATTACTCCGAGAAGGGTGCCACTTTGTTCCCATTTGTTTTCCCCAAGGCAAAAACGATTCGGTGTGCATGATTTTCCCACTGTTTAGGATTGCGATCAAAGTAGTCCTCACAGGCTGTCAACCAGTTTCGAACATCTTGGTTGTCATTTCCTTCGAAGAAGTAGGGTGGTTCCGCTATTAGCTTTGCTGGTCGGGAGAGTCCACCAATACGTTCTAAGAAAGCCATAGTTGACCTGTCCTCGGGTCATCGTTTCTGGGAATAGACGGTAAACGGGGAGCGTGTTCCGGCCTGCCGCCCTCTCTACCCCGTCCATCCTCTCCATCACTATCGGACCCATAATTATCTAGGTCAGGGGCATCACCAAGGTTACCTGGTGGTGGTGGCGGTGGTAGGTTATTTCCTCCATGGTCAACTCCATTTCCTTTATCCTTCCTTGGAGTTGATGCTGATTCCTCTGTAGGAATAGTACCTTCTATTCGTACAATTGTGGGTCCTTAGTTAGACGGTCCTGGATCACCATCACTAGGTCCATACTGTGTTGGTACAGGTGCCTTTTCCGCTAATCGAAGTACCAGAGCATCTAGGTAGGCCTTCATACCCGCACTCTGTTCTCGTTGCTGTTGAGCTGCAATTTTTCTTTGCTCATTCCTCCTTCTGGTCCATTCCTGTTCCTGTTGGTTCAACTTAGTATTGAGTTCCATTAGTGCCTTTTCCAGGATTCGGTCCCTTGTTTCTGAGACTTGGGCCTGTTGCTCTTGTTGAGCCTGTTGGCGTCGGAACTCTTCCTGAACATGGGCACGTAACCTTTGCTGCTCCCGTTCGATGTTACCACTCAATTGTTCCAATGCACGGGGACCTTCCTGTATCTCAGCATCATTGATAACTTCACCTTTGGCCATATGGCTCTGCAGCAATTCTAGTATTGTAAACCCCTGCCTGGCCTCCTGTGATAGTGCTGAGATCGCTATGTGATTCTCATCGGCACTTTCTTTCAAGGATCGGTCCAGGTGGTGTAATGCATAGACAACATTTTGCTGGAAGTTATCTTGCGTATTGACAGGCTTCTTGGTTCGCTCGGCACGTTTCTGAACTCTTAATGGTGGACGACCCAAATGAATAATGGGAGAGCTGGTACGGCTACGGGACGGGATTAAAGATGCCGAAGGGGTAGATTCTGTGTCATCCTCTTCGATCATCCTGTCATGTCCCAAAGGACTAGGAATAGGTGTGTCATCACGTGCCATAGTCATGGCAGCTCGCTTAGACACCCAAATAATTTCTCTTTGAGAAAATATAAAATAACCAGTTGTCTAGCCTCTAGGTCAAAGGTGCTAACTGGAAGAGAAATTAGCTTGAATAGCGGGTTTTTCTGCAAGGTCAGCAACAAGTGTCTCTTTAAAAGAGGACATGGAGGATTATTGTTTGCGTTTTGTAAACGCAGTTATCCGCTATCTCTCTTGACGATAAATATGTTGTGTATATTTTCGCTGTATGCGAGCAAGTTGTCACAGTGCTACTGCATGAAGGTCAAGTGCGTATCCTTCACAGCAGATAGGAAATATGTTGTCAAAGTTGAGAGGTCGGCAGTGCCCACAATTTTGACACTGATGAAAACTTTGAGCGTCAAAGTATTCTCTGGGCATGAGAGAATATAGAGTTGCTTTGGTGACAGGAGAGTAACAATATAGTGTTACAGGGTAGCCAATTCGGTCCTGTTGAATTGACTAGGCCGTGCTCGTATCGAGAAAATCGGAGAACTGTCAGCAAAGCTCGGTAAAAGTATGGTAAAGATAAAAGGGTTCTCGAAGGCTTTATAACTTGTTAACTTAATAACAGAATATATTGTTAAGGTCTCTTCTCTGTTACTTGATGATCCCTTAACTACGGGGTTTTTGATTGATTGATTTTTTTGATTTTCTCATATATTCGCTGTTAACGTACAGGAACCTGCATAGAGCGCTAGCTATGGCATAAACGAAACGTTAATTCCAAACGTGCAAAACAAAAGAAATAACCGCACCAGTTCTCCCCTAGTGATGACCATACCGTCACCACGCCCAAAAATGGCGACCAATTCAAAAAGTATAGAATGAAATGATATCAAAAGAAATCA
>QFET01002916.1:0-22042 GCA_003316355.1 Tuber calosporum
GCGCGCCAACCAATCATAACTCATATAATAAGTCATGTGCCCTAAAGTGGTCACATGCGTGAAACCCATGACTCATAGTGTTAGTCATGTGCGAAAATCATTACATCATTTGACTCACAAATGTGAGTCATGCGCACGATCAACCAATCACAACATAACAATGATTGCACAAGTGTGCATCATGTGAAACCACATGACTTCTAATGAGTCTTAGTGCGAAATATAACAACCTTGTGACTCATAACTATGAGTCATGCGAAACTCTGCCTTGCTTAGTCACCAATCGTGACACCCGGTCATATTCATCCCACCCAAAGAGAAGTAGTTACATGTTGCAAAACCAGCTTACAGCATAGGATCGTAACTTATGGTCATGTACAGAATGCCAAAAGGCCAAGGTACCAAGACACGCACGCTTTGGCCTACTAAAACCATTACAAGTACCTTTTGCAGCTTGGACAATGGCTAAGAGCTCTTTGTCGTCGATATCGTAGTTGCATTCTGCGGGCGTTATTGTTTTTGACCGGTATGCCACTGGCCTCCATTTTCCATCACTCCCCTTCTGTGATAGAATGCCTGAGCATACATATTTTGAAGCGTCAGTTTCAATCATGATTTCCTTGGTTGGATCGTAGTATACCAGTAGTGGGGCTGAAGTAAGTCGCCTGCACAATTCATCGAATGCTTTTTGTTGTTTCTCGGTCCAGTTCTATTTGCAGTCCTTCTTCGTCAGTTGATAGTGTGGTTTGGCTATCCGACTAATCCCTTCTATGAATCGTCGATAGAAGTTGCAGAATCCCATAAAGCACTGTATTCCTTTCTTGCTTTCGCGTGGTTTGCATTCCCATATTGCTTTTGTTTTGATAGGATCAACGCTGACTGCGTCCTTGTCAATGATGAAGCCTAAGTATTCGGTTCGTTCTTTGTGAAAATCGCACTTCGATGGCTTCTGTGTCAGCCCTTCTTTTCTCAAGGCTTCCATAATCATCCTGACATGGGTTCGGTGTTGTTCCAGGTTTTCTGAATATATCAGAATATCATCTAAATAGACGATACAACAGATATCCAGGAACCTGCTTAGAATCCTATTGACCCATCGCTGAAACGCTGCAGGTGCATTTTTGAGTCCGAATGGCATGACCGTGTATTCGTATATGCCGTATTTGGTGGTAAAGGTAGTTTTCCATTCGTCTCTGTGTTTGATTCTGATGTTGTGACATGCGTTTCGGATGTCTAGTTTAGTAAAGACCTTGGCTCCTCAGAGCCTATCGAGGGCTTCTCCTATTAGTGGTAGGGGATAACGGTCTCGTTTGGTGACTTCGTTGAGCCCTCGGTAGTCCACGCATAGCCTTAGCTTGCCGTCTTTCTTCTTAACAAACAGGATTGGTGATCCCCCGTTTGCATAAGAGTCTCGAATCCAGCCTCGGTTTTTGTTGACCCAGATGTATTCTCTTAGTTCTTCCAGCTCTTTTTCGCCCAATGGGTATAGCTTTCTTGCTGATACTGTTTCTCCTTTTTTGAGGTTGATATCCAAGTCAACCTTTGGTCGGTGGGGTGGTAGTCGAGTTTCTTCCTCTTCCTTGAACATGTCCAGGTACTGGCGGTATTCCCTTGGCACAATGTTTCAGGTTTTGTCTTTTTCGTGTCCTTTCTTGGCCTTGATAGCCAATACGGTGCTGACCTTGATCCTTTCGATCCTGGTAGGTTCGTTCGTCTTATAATCCCACTTGAGGATTCCTGTGACTTCGCCTCTTCGGTAGAACTTTCCGAATGACGTAGCGGAGATCTCGTTGATCTCAATCTTTTGGCGTTTTGGGTGGTCCGTACTTCCAAACCCTGCTGCGCCTCTCCTAGTAGGAGCCACTTGCTCCACTTCTTTGCATTGTCCTATGACAATCTTTTGGGATATCAACTGTGCGATGCGGTTTCCCGGCTCAACTGTGTAACTGTCCTTTCCCAGGTTGACCTGGACCACCTTGACTTCACCCATGTAGTCGGCGTCGATTACTCCCGCATTGACAGCAAGCTGGTGTTTAACTGCCAATCCGCTGCGCGGAGCCACCCGCCTATAGGTGCCTTCTGGTAGTCCTATAGCTATCCCGGTATTGACGATTCCTTGTTCTTTTGCCGGTATCGTAATTCTCTCATCTGCATACAGGTCATGTCCTGCAGCCTTGGCTGACCCCTGGGTAGGGAGTGTGGCCGTATTGCTCAATCTTTGGATTTTGATGTTCTGGACATCCTTGGCCTGGATCGTGGAGAACTGTATCTCCAAGTTCTCTTCCAGGGCTTCCGATTGAGTGACTAAGTCCACTGCTGGCGAGCTTTCGAGGCATACTCTGGTACACCACTCGCTATCGAACGTGATCTTAATGAATTCCTAATCGATCTTGGGGTTGTGTCTTCTTAACCATGGCAGCCCTAGCACTGCCTCATGGTTGGGTAGATCTGCGATTTGGAAGGTTGCCACTTCCCTATGGATGCCGATGTCTTAGGGTACTTCCGCTATATGGGTGCTTGGTCCCATAGCGCTCGGCTCTCCGTCCGCAAGGTAGATTTCCGGTGTTTCTCTCGCTTTCTTTGTTCGTATGCCGTGTTTGTTGCTGAATTCCTTGTCAATAAAGTTTTCTGTAGCGCCCGAGTCAATCATGCCGTTGATGATAACTGTCTTGTCCTTGCCATGTAAACGCATTTTGACCATGGCATGTTCTTTTTCTTGTTCCAATGTTTCCGTATTTGTAAGTGCCATGCAGATGTTGCCGATTCCGATGGTTTTGGCTTTGTTGTCCCGCAGCCCATCTCTTACCGGGGACTTTCTTCATTTCCCGACTCTTCAGGTGTTTCAATGATCTCCATTTCTTGTAGGTTGGTTCGTGGTTTCCAGCGATTATTGTTGGTCCTGCTGTTGAACTGCCTCGTATAGTCCTTCTCATCACTTGCATTTCGGCAATTACTGAGTCTGTGCCCAGGTCTGGCGCCTCCTAGGTATAGGTTGTTGTACCTTCTTCTTGTGAATTCTGCTGGTGAGAGATTTAGTTGTGGACGCCTTCTGGTAGCATCCAGGTCCATAGGGTTGCCTCGGGTTTCCATAGTGTTGTCCGACTTCCAGGTGGCGTTATTGTTCCTGGGCGTTTCCTGTTGTTGGATAAAGGTACTGTTGTTTCCTTGAAGGTGCTTGATCATGTTGATCCGGTTTTCTTTTTCGATTGCCCAGGTTGCAAGGGCATCGACATTTGCCGCTACCATGTGGTCCGCTGCCCATGCGTCCTGGAGCCTTCGGTTAATTCCTTTAAGGAATTGGCGTCTTAGTGTACCATCATCCTCATTCGCCTCTGTAGCTGTGAGGCGAAAGTCATTCCAGTATTCCGTGACTGGTTCCTTGCCTTGCCTCAGGCGGACGAGTTTTGTCCTAGCTGCATTTTCTGCATCCACATCCCCAAACTGGTCTTTGAGGGCTGTAGTGAAATCTTCATATGTAGTCCATGTCTCCGGGTTGCGTCCTTCTGCAAATGGGGTTATCCAGCTTGCTGCAGCATCCCTTAACAAGCTTTTGACGTAGGTGATGCGTTCCGTGTGTCCTGTTTGTTGTGTCGCTTCAAAGTATAGTTGGCATTGCACTAAGAAGGTTCGTAGTTTGGTCCTTATTCCAGAGAAGGTAGGAGGTTTCTCGACTTTGATCCGATTGTTGGTTCTTTCTCGCTGGTTGTTGTTCGTAATTGTGACTTAAGAGGCGCGATCTTTATGGCAATGTGGAATAAACTACGCGATATTAAGAGGATATCGCGGGCACGTTCGGTGAGGAGTGGTTTGGTATGAAGTCTGATTGGTAGAGGTTCAGTTGCTTAATTCTTCTAAGCGAGGCGTACGGGCGGTAGCCCCTATTTATACAGGAGTACGCCAACTCATAGTAAAAGAAATATAAGCGAGAAAAACATAAGTAAGAATATGTTTCTCGGTTGAGAAACATAAGTGCGAACGTGTTTGACCCTGAAATCCTGCCAAGGAAATCCCAAATAATATGCGTAAATCTAAGATGGTGTGCGGGAAATATTAGGAAAGAATTATGAATCCAGTATGTAATAAACGTGCATAAAAGATAAAGAAACTTCCTGATTATCCCGTTGCCCAATAAGAAAACAACGCATATATCTCCCGTTCATATTCAATATAACATTAAGGAAGATGCCGTAAATATAACTCTAGCTGTAGTAATGACGCAGTGTACGGGTTTAACCGAAACACAACAAAGTAAGTGAAAATACAATATCTATCATTAAATGTAAATGAAACGTAACATAGGAAATTTCAATACTTCCACTCATGACCTACAGCCCAAATGTTTCATGATGTACTCGTGTGCCGGTTTCGCTAATATTTTTGTGCAGATATCGGCAAGATTCTCGGAGGAGGCAACTTTTAACAGCGTAAATGAACCACGATCGAGTTCCTCTAGTATTTTGTGGAAGTGGACGTTGATATGTTTTGTTCGGTCGTTAAGTTGATGGTTTGCTGCCAGAAAGTTTGCGCTAGTATTATCTGCATGAAGTGGGTTCGGTGTTGGTAAACGAGTATCGTGAAGACCTTTTTGGAACCAGTGGATCTGTCTTGTTACTAAGGACATCGCGACGTATGATGATTGGTAGTAGACATTGAGACCGAGAGTTGTTTCTTGGATCGCCAGGAGATACAGGCATTATTGTATAGAATGACGTATCCACTAAAGGAACGGCGAGTATCCAAACAAGCGGCGTAATCAGCGTAAACATAGGCATCGATAGCATTAGTCGTGGTGTGTGGGTAGAACAATCCAATGTGTTGTGTTGCATGAATGTATCATAGGACGTGTTTAGCGGCCTTAAGATGTTGGTCGGTAGGGCATGCGGAATATTGAGAGAGAATTGATATGGTATACGCTAGATCGGGTCTTGTGCCAGTCGTCAAATACATAAGTGATTCTATAATTGATTGGTATAGGGAGGTGTCTGGTGTCCGTGTTTCCTCGGTACCTTTCGTAAGTTGAATGCCTTTTGGTAAAGGCGTGGATACGGAACGTGAATCTTCCATGCCATATCGTTTGAGACTGACTTGATGTATTGTTCTTGGGTAAGATGAATGCCGTCTGTGGTATACGTGATGTGTAGGCCGAGAAAAAATGCAGCTTACCCTAGATCGGTAATCACGAATGCCGTTTTCAGGTCTTCTATCCGAGATGCTGCTACGGTGGTTTCGGCGGAGTGGATAGTGATGTCGGCAACATAAACTGATACGTATATGTCGTGTTTACTGTGAACGAACATGCATGGGTCGAGGGCTGATGTCGTAAAGCCTTTGGAGAACAAGAATTTAGCGAAGAGAGCATACCATTCATTCGCTGATTGCTTAAGTCCATAGAGACATCGGTTAAGTTTCCATACTTTGTCTCCGTCTCTGTACCCAGGTAACGGTCGCATGTAAACTTCTTCTTTCAACTCACCATATAGGAAGGCTGATTTAACGTCAAATTGTCGCGGTCGCCACTTGTTTTTAGCATTGATCATGAGGAGAAAATGAAGTGATTCGTAACGTATGACGGGTGCGAAAATGTCCTCGAAGTCGAAGCCAGGGATTTGAGAGAATGCTTTAGCTACGGCTCTTGCACGGTATCTTTCCAAAGTACCATCAGCGTATTTTTTTTTAACTTTGTAAACTCACTTACTATCAATCAGCTTTCTTCCTATAGGTTTGTCGACAACGTCGAAGATGTTATTCCTTTCCAAGCCTGAATCTCTTCAACCATCGCGGTAACCCATTGATCCCTAAACGAGCTTTTTATGGCTTGGTTATAGGTGGTTGGATCCTCGTCTGGCATTTCTCTGGTGTGAAATCCAAAATGTACGGGTGCGCGTGAGACTCTTCCAGATCGTGTTCGCATTGCAGGTGGCTCCATAGGTGCCGGGGGCAACTCAGGTTCTACTGGGTCTGGTTTTTGCTGTTCCAGTTCTGGTGTTGGAGACAGTGTTGCATGTTGCTCATATTCTTCTGGTTGTTCAGGCAGTGGAGGAGGGTGTACTAGGATTGTTATTTGTTAGGGTGGTTCATCTGGTTCCTGTTCCTTGGGCGTGTCCAGTTGTTGTGAGGCTAGAGGAAGGGATGGTGGATGAACAATCGCAAATGGTGTTTCCGGTAGTGAGAGATCCAAGGAGGCAACCGGTATTATCGTCTTGTTTGTCCAATAGATCTGTCGTGTTTCAGAAATCTTATGTTGCGATGGTAGATATATCCGGTATATTTTGTCTGAGTTAGTGTATCTGACAAGATAGCCTTTGATGGCCCGGGGCTGTAACTCTGTTCCAGGTCTTCGAGTCTCCTCAGGTATATGGACAAAGGATTCGGTCCCGTATGGGCGCAAGTGGTTGTCAACGGCTTTTTGTTGTAGAGAGATTCAGAGGGCGTTGAATTACCTATGGATCGGTTAGGGAGTCGGTTCCGGAGATAGACTGCGGATGTGACTGCTTCGGCCCAAAGTTGCGCTGGCAAGCCTTTCAGCATACAACGGTTTGATGTGATTATTGTTCGGTTAAAACGTTCGGCAACGCCCTTAGATTCAGAGAATAGGGAGGGGTTTTATCATGAACAATTCCATGCTCTCAAAGAGTGTTAACATATTAGTGTTCATGTATTCACCTCCTCCATCTGTTCTGAATCTTTTTATAATAGCGTTGTCCTGGTTCCGTCTTTCCTTGATGAACTTGTTGAATACCGTAACCGTGTCAGATTTTGCTTTAAGGGGATAAATCCAACCATTGCGGGTGGGGTCATCAATGAAGGTGATGTAGTACCAGGATTTGCCGAAGGATTGCGCGGAGAACCTTCTGCTCAAGTCTGAATGGATTAGTTCAAAGGGTTTATCACAACATTCTTCTTTTGACTCAGGTTTGCGTTTGGTTGACTTTGAGGTAATGCAGGTTTCACAGCGCCAGTCTGCAGGAATTTGGGCTATAATAGGATTATTGGAGTAGTTGCTGCTTTTGAGGTACGGAGGTGAGGGATGACCGAGGGACTCATGCCACTGTTGGTAGGTCATCTTATTTGCCTTCTCTTTCTGCTCTTGCACAACGTAATCTTGTACTTTCAACTTCCCTCATTAAACTTCTTCATTATCTTCCCTAAAAATATACATATCCTTCCCAGAACTCCTTAAAGAAAAACCTTTGCCAAAAGAAACAATAGCGCGCCATGAAAGTAAATTGCTTTGACCCACCTTAGGAACCCAAAGAACACGTTGAAGAATAACAGGTTTGATAAGAGCATTAGATGTTTTGGCCATTATCCTAACTGATCCATGGCGGCATGATTCTATGACTGAATCATCGCCTAACTTAACGGTTCCATCCTCAGGTTCGAAGTTTATAAGAAGGTCTAAGTTACTCGTCATGTGTGAGCTTGCGCCTGTATCGATTACCCAATTGTGTGGGTGAGGGATTCTTTGTACGGAGTGTAGGGATGTAGGAGTACTGACTGGTCCGGATATCTCTTCCTTTCCGATCTTAGCCGTATTACCCGCTTTTCTTTCCTTCTTTTTAAGGTTGTGAGCCTTAAGTTTGTTACATTCGCTCCAGAGGTGTCCTTCGCAACGAGCCGTGGGTTAATGCTTTTTGCAATAGGTACATTCTTTGGGAGCGGCAGAAGGTGTAGCGGTCCTCCGTTGAGGTTCCTTTCCTTTACCTTTGACATCAGCGGTTTTATACGCTTTGTCATCCTCAGAACTAGCTGAGGTTTTAAGGTCAAACAACCGGTTATAAACGTGGTTGTAGGTAAGGTCCTCCTTGGATTAGAGGTTATCGACGATGTTAATCATCGAATTGGGGAGGGAACGGAGGAGGACGACGGCTTTCGCTTCTGGTGACCCAAAGACACATTTGCAAGCGAAAGGTAGGGCGTACCGATCGTTGGCGGTAGCGGTAGAGCAGCTATACTGTAATCGATTCCATAAGGTATCTTAGTTGTTGATGTGGTCGGCAATAGGTCCTGCCCCATCGTACTTATCATCGAAAACAGCGTTTAGCTGGTCAAAGAAGGAAAAGGTATATTCTCTATCGAACTTATCTTGGAACGCGGTCCAGATAGCGGAGGGTGTTTTGTGTGTGGCTAAGAGGATTAGCCATTGGGAGTCTATTGTTTCAAGAAAATATGCTGAAGCATATAGGTAACGACCACGAAATTCTTCGATTGGGTCCGCGTTTAGGAGTGCCCCATCATCATCCCTGTTTTCCTCCGGGATTACCTCTTCTCCAGTGACTATATCCCAACAATTGAAAAGGCCGAGAACATACTCCTATATGTCTCGCCACATGCGGTAGTTCTCCGGTCCCGTCAACTTTGGGATCGAGTTGAGTTTGTAGGAGGGAGCGAAGCCACTTCTGGTATTGTGGGTATGTCTGTCAATAGGATTGACATGTAGTGGTGGAGGTTGGACGGAAGGTGTATTGGAGGGTCCAGCTGATGCTGGTAGAGGAACATCTTGTGCGGGAACCTCAGCCTTGAGGAATTATTTCTATGTCAAAAATATTCGAATTTTTGGAAAATGCCACACAACCCAGGAACCACCTACTTACTCTGCTAATACCGGTGGCCTGAATACTATTATGTCCTGATCTCAAGGTCCTCTCGCTCAAAGCAAGCCCCTATTCTTGCTCAAAGCAAGGAGGTGTTATCCGAAGAGAATCAGCAATATAGAGGCCGCCGGGAATCAACAAAGAAAGAGGTGGTTAAGTGTGTGGACACCGGAGTCTGGGTAGGAAAGAAGGAGAGAGGGAGAAAAAGCGCGTTGGACACCTTTATAAGAGCGTGTGCAGAAAGCTTTTCTGTCGAGAATTTCTTTCGCCGGGATTTTTTATTACTGTGATCGGCCGAGACTTTTGCCGGGGTTTTGCCGAGACTTTTTGTCGGAAGGAATTTTGTGACAATAGATATTTTTCGCTGAGAATTTTCGTGTCGCTGATCGAGGTAAAACGTGTAAGCGTCTATCGTATAGATTTAGAAAGGCCCCGGGCTCATAATCTGTTCGTAATTGTGACTTAAGAGGCGCGATCTTTATAGCTATGTGGAATAAACTACGCGATATTAATAGGATATCGCGGGCACGTTCGGTGAGGAGTGGTTTGGTATGAAGTCTGATTGGTAGAGGTTCAGTTGCTTAATTCTTCTAAGCAAGGTGTACGGGCGGTAGCCCCTATTTATACAGGAGTACGCCAACTCATAGTAAAAGAAATATAAGCGAGAAAAACATAAGTAAGAATATGTTTCTTGGTAGGGAAACATAAGTGCGGAAGTGTTTGACCCTGAAATCCTGCCAAGGAAATCCCAAATAATATGCGTAAATCTAAGATGGTGTGCGGGAAATATTAGGAAAGAATTATGAATCCAGTATGTAATAAACGTGCATAAAAGAAAAAGGAACTTCCCGATTATCCTGTTACCCAATAAGAAAACAACGCATACATCTCCCGTTCGTATTCAATATAACATTAATGAAGATACCGTAAATATAACTATAGCTGTAGTAATGTCCGTAGTGTACAGGTTTTACCAAAACACAACAAAGTAAGTGAAAATACAATATCTATCATTAAATGTAAATGAAACGTAACATAGGAAATTTCAACAGTTGTTTATCAGAGTCAGGATCGCTTGGAACTGTGCAGTTGTAAATCCTGCTAGTTGAATTCCTGCTCCTCCACCGGCAGTTGCTGGTCCCGTTGCAGACATCCTTTCTGGTCTTGGGGTTTCTGGTTCCAGTGATCCTGTTGGTGAGGCCGGCTCAGGGGTCATCGGACTTGCGGTTCTTTGTGACTGGCTTCTGGATAGGTTTGTTCTAATTGCTTCTTCAAGTGCCGGGCCAAGTGTTGAGGTATCGATTTCGCCCTCAGTAAGGTCGATGTCGTTGTCTGTAGAGTCTGCCGTTTTGTAGTTGGGTGTTGCTTAGGTGACGCAACCAAATGTTACGATCCTATACTGTAAGCTGGTTTTGCAACAGTTAACTAATTCTCTTTGGGTGGGAGGAATATGACCGGGCCGCGGTAATTGTCCGGTACGGGGCGTGGTGCTAATCTCAGCCACCAGGGTAGCAGTACTATTGCAACGAGTAGTACTAGGCGGATTTCCACTATTGCTCTTAGGCCTATGCCTACGTTGTCTTGATAGCAGAACCCTATGGTTCCTATCGCACAACGCCAATAGGAGAATGGAACGGTAAAGAGGTAAAGTAATTGTATAGGAAAGAACTTAGTTGGTTGCGTGAAGAGTGCTAACTACAGGTCGCCTAGAGGTCCTTATATAGGCACTCTTCCCTCAACCCTAACCCTGGTGACTCATACCTGTGAGTCACACAACCTCTATGACTCATAGTGAGTCATAGTATGAAATCCATCAGCTGACTCCTCTGAGTGAACTGCGCCGCGCGCCAACCAATCATAACTCACATAATAAGTCATGTTTCCTAAAGTGGTCATATGCGCGAAACCCATGACTCATAGTGTGAGTCATGTGCGAAATTCATTACATCATATGACTCACAAA
Source organism: Tuber calosporum (assembly GCA_003316355.1). Lineage (NCBI taxonomy): Eukaryota > Fungi > Ascomycota > Pezizomycetes > Pezizales > Tuberaceae > Tuber > Tuber calosporum. Next base: position 10,558 of record QFET01002916.1, read on the forward strand.
TGTGAGTCATGCGCACGATCAACCAATCACAACATAACAATGATTGCACAAGTGTGCATCATGTGAAACCCCATAATTCTAATGAGTCATAGTGCGAAATATAACAACCTTGTGACTCATAACTATGAGTCATGCGAAATTCTGCCTTGCTTAGTAACCAATCGTGACACCATACATAGTCATTTTTCCAGTTGGTAATTCCTTTCCAGTAAAAATCCCTAGTGATAATCTCTAGAGTTTTTTCATGACCGAAATGTCCTGAAACCTTTGAGTTATGACAACTTTTTGCAATCTCGGTTTGCAGAGTCTCGTCTTGTGGAATATATAGGCATTCTTTGTAGAATAGCATTCCATCCGTTATGGTCCATTTTTTTGGTATTGGCTTGCCATCAACCTCTAAATTTCGTAACTCCCACTTCATCCGCGTGCATGCTGGATCATCCTTTACTTTCTCTTTTACCTTTGCCATGAAGTTCATATCAAAATTCTTGACATCGCTCTTAGCAATTATTGCATTGGACATTAAGGGTTGTCCTTTAGTGCATATTGGGTGAATGGCTATGTTGGTTGTGTCCCGGAACTCGTGTTTGGCATTAGCATATAGGAAACATAATTGCAGTTGAGTTTCTGCAATGGGGATACCTGAGCTCCCAAATCTTTGGCCTGCTCATTCCGTATCTTCCAACTCCCTGACTTCATTAAGCTCTCTTTCATCACTTCTTTTCACAATCATTTACACTCTGTGGTCTCCGGTCCGTACCTGAAAAGCCTTGTCATTAGTGTTGACTGGGAGGATCTTAACCTTCCACCTATAGGCCGCATCCACTACTCCAGCTCATATGGAAATACTATGCTTGACTGCCATTCCACTTGTGGTGCAATACGGGCATATGTTCCTATTGGTAGTGCGATGGCTAATCCAGTACCTATGAGCACTTGCCCTTTAGAAGGAACTATGATATCCTCAGTACTGTATAGATCGTGTCTGCCGCTAGCTTGGAACCTCGAGTAGGAATTCTTGCTTCCTTTGTAACCTTTTAACCCTAATCGAACTGGTGCATTGCTCTTTTGGTAATCCTGGTTGGGGTTGTTCCAAATTTTCCATTCCCCATGTGACTGACTCTACTAAGTTTTGGTTATTCTGGTTGGTTCCAAAGTGATAAGACTGAAGTATAGCCTGCTTGGTATGCTCAGCTCCCTCCTTAGGGGGGTACTCTGGCCGCCAGCTTAATGCGTCAGGTTTACCTCCTTTGGTCCCAGGTCTGTAAATGATTTTAAAGTTAAAATCTGGTAACTTTTGGGCCCAACGGATTTGTCTTGCCGACCAAGCCTTTGTTGTGAGAAAGTATTGTAGATTTTGATGATCGGTATAGATGGTGAAAGGTTCATCAGTTCCTGCCAGGTAGTGTCGCCATTCTTCCAAAGCAACTAATATTGCTAATAATTCCTTATTATGGATATCATAGTTGCGTTCTGCCGGGGTAAGCTTCCAGTAATGTTATGCAACTGGATGTAACTTCTTATCCATATATTGCGACAGAATACATCTGACACCATAATCGCTTGAATCAGTTTCTACTACTATTTCTCTTTTAGGATGAAAGTGACAAAGTATCTGAGCTGTAATAATCCGTCATTTGAGTTCATCAAAAGCAATTTGCTGTATTTCTCCCCAAACAAAATCTTCTGGATTTCCCTTCAATAAATCGGTAATTGGTGCACATAGTGCAGATAAACCTTTTATCAATGGTCTATAAAAATTGGTGATTCCCATAAAGATTTGAATCTCTTTTACCGAGGTTAGTGGTTGCCAGGCCTTGATTGATTGAACCTTGCACTCACTTATAGTGACTCCATCGACACCCACTATATACTCGAGAAACTCGTTAGATTTGACAGGGAATGTACTCTTTCCCATGGATATGGCCATATGATAATCGCGTAGTCTTTCCAGTACCTTCTTTACTAATATGACGTGATCCTCTTCCTTTTTTGAGTATATGAGTATATCATCAAAATATACTACTACTCCTTCATCCAGGAAGCCTTTTAGGATCATAGTCATACTTGACTGAAATGTCGCAGGTGCATTAACAAGTCCAAATGGCATGACCTTGTATTCATATAGGCCATATCTCGTCCGAAAGGCAGTTTTCCATTCATCACCCTTTTTTATGTGGATTAGATGGTATCCATCTTTGAGGTCCAGCTTGGTGAAAATAGTTCCTCCTTGAACACGGTCCTGTAGTTCCGTCATCAGAGGGAGAGGGTACTTATTGTAGATGGTCACTTTGTTCAACCCTTGGTAGTCTACTACCAATCTGAGGCATCCATCCGGTTTGGGAAAAAAAAGTATTAGTGCTCAGGCAGGAGAGTTGCTGGGGGAGATCTTTCATTGTTTTAACATATCATCCAAATATGTTCTTAGTGCTTACAGCTATTTCTCCGACAGCGGATAGATTGGTCCCCAGGGTGGTTGAAAGTCTGGTTTGAGGTCAATAGCGTGATCAAAGGTTTGATAAGAGGGTAATTTTGCTGCAGTTGACGGGCAAAAATGGTCCCTGTAGCAGTAGTATTGTTTGGGAAGTGAATTGAGGACTAGTTCTTCCTCATCATCTATTGTTGCAATTCTTCCAATAACCACTGCCTCCGGGTCCTCCAATACCTCATCATCCCATTCGATAATTATGCCTTCATCTTCCGCTTTAAGATGGAGCTCACATCCCGGAGCCTCATAACTCCAGTTTCCAGAGTCATGTATTTCCTTTATTGGATGTTCCTCATTCCCCCACCCAAATGGAATTATTATTCCGTCATTTCCGGTAGGTACGATTTCGCACACGAATTTTGACAAATGTTTATTTTTTCCAATATCCAGGTATAGAGGACAGGTATAATCCTTTCCAGTAGAGAATTGGCCTCCAGTAAATCCTAGAATAGGAATAGGATCCTGACGAGATTCATATGGAATATTTAATTCCTTTACCAATTTTTCGTGAATAAGAAGAATATTTGATGCTGAGTCCAGTAGGAGTTTTATGCGATAACGTTTTCCGTACACATAGATATGTACATCGCCTTCCAGGCATTGGTAGCATTTTGGTTCATCATGAGCCAGCTTTTGTCAGTTTGCGACCGTGTTATATGTGTTCATCCTCACTTTGAAGACATGATGGTTGTATCTGTTGGGTGTTCATGACAACACCACCGTCGTTCAGACCAGAGAGGTCTCCTCAGACGAACTAGAACACCATAATTTATTTATTAATATTCTGGGCGGCCCACTACAAGCAGTCTTTACCCCATGCCGAGGGGTTCCCAAGAAAATTAAAAAATCCTATTTTCATAGGAAACATGCGTGCATTATTATGCAAGGCTTTTTATGCATCGCTAATATGCATACCTGTTCGTAATATGCGCCGGGGTTTTTTTGAATTACTTAGCTATGGTTTTTGAGTGTAATTTCCTAAAAGGGTAGTTTGTTTTCGAAAATATAATTGTTTTCCAAAGAGTATGTCAAATTCTGAAAAGGTTAAAGGTTTCAAAATTTGGAATAGCTCATCCCATCATGGAAATAATAGCCTTTGAAACCTTGGCATTTTCACAAAAACCCCGAAAATTTCAGTATAAGGTAAGGTTTTAATTTATACTGTTGGTCCCTCCTGGGGTCCTGGTCTAGTTTGTTGCATTTGGTATTGGCCTGCCAAAAGCATCTGGATTGAGGTCAAGGGTTCAAACCCCACCCAGGCCAATACTTTGGATAATTGTACGGTTCGGACAAAGCCCAAACCATCAACTTGTCTGTTGACTAAAATGGCTGTTCTGGGTCGCTTCGAAGAGATTTTGCGTATCCAGAACTGAAAGAACCCTTGTGCTTTAATATGGCTAACTGGCTGCCATTTCCACGCATGGCTTTAAGGACAGTGGGCTCAAAGAGGAGCTGAAACCACAGGCCCTTCCAGGGTCGGAAGCTAAAACAACCCACACCAAAAATTTAATATCAAGTCCTTTCGGTTCCTTGGACCATTGACTCTAGTTGGGAACCCGGGCAGGGTCCGCTAACCAAGGGCCCTGTTTCGGTGTATTATTATTGAAGAGAATCTCGCTAGCTTTCTTTTGCAGTATTTTTTATTTTGGTAGCATGTATGATTGTTGTCCTGCCAGCCTTTGAAAAATGCGTGAGACTTGGTTGTTTCTCAGGATCAAAGATGCGACCGCCCCCTTTTGTCATTCTTAAAATGGTTTGCTTCACCTTTATCTGTCCATTAACCGTGTTCTCTTAAGGACTTATGGACTTGAGGACAACTTCTCTAGTTCTCCTATTCTGAATGGTGCCTGCGAAAGCCAGTACTCCTCACTTCCTAGTCTAAAGGGATCCCCTATTTACATTCCGGTCACCGGTTTCCTGGTACCCCGAATTCCTAATCGTTGTCGCAATTGGAGCCATTTTAGGATATTTCTGTGTCTGATAATTCCCATAAACGAGGTGAAGCTCCACTTTGTATGTTTTTGACCTTTTGTTGATTAGGTCTTCCTATGAGCGTCGCTGTCTATGGTTTGTGTGGAAATTTCAGACGGTCCTGTTTTGTCTGTTTAGTGAAAGCCCTGGCTACAACTATGTCCTTTCGACATTTTCGCCAGGTGTGGTTGTTTAGGCCACAGAGTTTGCATTCCTTCCCCGCTTTTCACTTATCAACCACCTCTTGCTAGATTCCATCATGAGCCTTTTTCCAGTTAGTATGCTCATCTTTGGTTTGGAATCCAGCTTTCTTTGTTGATGGGTTAGCCTTAGCAGTTTTCATCGTGAGGTGTTGTTCTTTTGTTTCTGGTTGGTATATCCTTGTTTGGTGTTGACCCCTTTACTTGAGTCATCGTGCTTTCGCTTAGATCTTCCACTAGATGAGGGTTCTCCTTTGGATAATTTTCGCTGTTCAAGAAATTCCTCCTCCAGTCTCCCAACTTCCCTTATGGTTTCCATCAATTCTTCATCCTAGGAGAATTTTAGATGGGATAACCGTCGCAAAATTTCATCATGATGTTTCCTTTCAACTGGCATCCGCCAACTAATTCCAGTAAGTCTGGCTTTGATGTTTAGGTTTTCAAGGAGCAGAAGCTAAGTCTCTATCTTTCCCCTATAGACTACCTTGGTCATTTCTTCAAGGGCTCATCTTTCCTCCTCAATGCCGATATATCACTTTAGGATTTCCTGCCGAAATCGATTACATGTGGAATAGTCCAGGTCTCGAGTCTATCCACATAATCCTCCCATCACCCTCCTGTATTTTTGTAAGAAGGGTGCCACTTAGTACCCCTTTGTTTTCCCTAAGGCAAAGACTATACAGTGTGCATGATTTTCCCACTGTGTAGGGTTGCAATCGAAATAGTCTGCATAGGCTGTCAACCAAATTCTAACATCTTGGTTGTCATGTCCTGCAAAGAAGTAGGGTGGTTTCGCTATTAGCTTTGCAGGTCGGGAGAGTCCACTGATACGTTCCAAGCAAGCCAAAGTTAGCCTGTCCTTGTTTACATCGCCTCTGGGAATAGCTAGTAAACGGGGAGCGCGTCCAGCCTGCAGCCCTTTATGCCCCATCTATCCTCTCTATCACTATCGGACCCATCATCATCTGGGTCTGGGGCATCACCAAGGTTTCCTGGTGGTGGTGGTGGTGGTGGTAGGTTATTTCCTCCGCAGTCAACTCCTTTTCTTTTATCCTTCCTAGGTGTCGATGCTGATTCCTTCATTAGAACAGTACCCTGTTCCTGTTGAATAGATGGTTGCCCTCAGTTAGATGATCCTGGATCAACATCAATGGGTGCATGCTGAGTCGGTACTGGAACTGGTTTACCGGCCAGTTGTCGTACCAAGCCACCCAGGTATGTCTTCATACTTCCGCCTTGTTGACTTAGTTGTTGAGCCGCAATTTCTTGTTGTTGATTTATCCTCCGATTTCATTCCTGTTCCTGCTGGTGGAATTTAGCATTTAGGTCCATTAGGGATTTATCCAGGATCCGATCCCTAGTTTCTAAGACATGGGCCTGATGTTCCTGGTAAGCCTGTTGGCGTCGTAATCCTTCCTGAACCTGGGCACGTAACTTTTGCTGCTCCATCTCACTATCACCACTCAACAGTTCAAGTTCTCGGCGGCCTTCCTGTATATCAGCATCATTGATAATCTCACCCCTAGTGTCACACATATGGGATATGGTACTAGACTTTCGAGTCTAAAGATGTGATGGTATATAGCGCCAGGAGGTGATTATATTAACTACAACCCACACTGGCGAGAAGTAGGATCGTATCCAGAACTACTCAGCCTCGGTGCAAGATGACAGAGTAATTTATCCAAGTGGATCTATTACGTATTCTGCATTCTTGATAATCCGAATGCATCTGCACATGATTGCATATATGCAGGAAAGACGGCCATCCAGACTGATCACCTGGTATTCCGTATGATGTTCGCAAATGGGCGGCATAAATATGAACTTAGTTCATTTGGCAAAGAGATCGAAGGCTATCTACTGGTGGAGTGCTTGACACCCTCAGATAAATAGATAGTACGGGGGATCATTTGCTGTAGTGGGGTCATACATCTTCAGGGTCAAACAGTGTTCGCACTGATTAGACCTTGGCCGAAGTTTCCAAGGATATTTCTTTAATATGGCCAACCTAAGTACTTGGAAAAGTGTATAAATAGTTAGCAGTCCCGCGTAGTTAAGGGATCATGAAGCAACGGAGAAGAGACCTTAAAAATATATTCATATATTCAGTTATAAAGCCTTCGAGGACCCTTTTATCTTAACCATAATTTTTACCGAGCTTTCCTGACAGTTCTCTGATTTTCTCGATACGAGCACGGCCTAGTCAATTCAACAGTACCGAATTAGCTACCCCGTAACACTATATTGTTACTCTTCTGTCACCAAAGCAACTCTATATTCGCTCATGCCCAGAGAATACTTTGACGCTCCAAGTTTTCATCAGTGCCATCATTGTAGGCACTGCCGACCTCTCAACTTTGACAACGTTTTTCCTATCTGCTGCGAAGAATACGCAGTTGACCTCCGAGCAGTGGCACTTCGACAACTGGCTCGGATACAGCAAACATATACAGAACATATCTATCGTCAAGACAGACGGCGGGTAACTGCGTTTACAAAACGCAAACAATAATCTACATTATCCTACTTTTTGAAGAGATACTTGTTGCTGACCTTGCGGAAAAACTCGCTATTCAAGCTAATTTCTCTTCCAGTTAGCACCTTTGGCCAAGAAGCCAGACCACTGGTTATATTATTTTCTCAAAGAGAAATCATTTGGTTGTCTAAGCGGGCTGCCATGGCTATGGCAAGGGATGACACACCTATTCCTAATCCTTTGGGACATGACAGGATGATCGAAGAGGATGATACGGAATCTACCCCTTCGGCATCTTTAATCCCGTCCCGAAGCCGTACCAGCTCTCCCATTACTCATTTGGGTTTTCCACCATCAACAGTTCAGAAACGTGCCAAGCGAACCAAGAAGCCTGTCAATACGCAAGATAAATTCCAGCAAAATGTGGTCTATGCATTACGCCACCTGGACTGATCCTTGAAGGAAAGTGCCGATGAGAATCACATAGCGATCTCAGCACTATCACAGGGGGCCAGGCAGGGTTTTACAATGCTAGAATTGCTGCAGAGCCGTATGGCCAGAGGTGAGGTTATCAATGATGCTGAGATACAGGAAGGTCGCCGTGCATTAGAACAATTGAGTGGCGATACCGAAAGGGAGCAGCAAAGGTTACGAGCTCAGGTACAGGAAGAGTACCGACGCCAACAGGCTCAACACGAGCAACAGGCACAAGTCTCAGAAACAAGGGACCGAATCCTGGTAAAGGCACTAATGGAACTCAATACAAAGTTGAACCAACAGGAACAGGAATGGACCAGAAGGATGAATGAGCAACGAGAAATTGCTGCTCAGCAGCAACGAGAACAGAGTGCAGGTATGAAGGCCTACCAAGATGCTTTGGTACTTCGATTAGCGGAAAAGACACCTGCACCAACACAGCATGGACCTAGTGATGGTGATCCAGGACCGTCTAACCGAGGACCTACAATGGTACCAATAGAAGGTACTATTCCTACAAAGGAATCAGCATCAACACCAAGGAAGGATAAAGGAAAAGGAGTTGACTGTGGAGGAAATAACCTACCACCGCCACCACCACCAGGTAACCTTGGTAATGCCCCTGACCCAGATGATGATGGGTCCGATAGTGATGGAGAGGATGGACGGGGTAGAAAGGGCGGCAGGCCGGAACGCGCTCCCCGTTTACCGTCTATTCCCAGAAGCGGTGTACCCGAGGACTAGTTAACTATGGCTTTATTAGAATGTATCGGTGCACTCTCCTGACCAGCAAAGCTAATAGCGGAACCACCCTACTTCTTTGAAGGAACTGACAACAAAGATGTTCAAAACTGGTTTACAGCCTGTGAGGACTACTTCGATCGCAATCCTACACAGTGGCAAAATCATGCACACCGAATAGTTTTTGCCTTGGGGAAAACAAAGGGGAACAAAGTGGCACCCTTCTTCGAGAAATACCGGAAGGTGATGGGTTGATTAGGAGGATATACCCGGGACCCAGACTATTCCACATGGGAACGCTTTCAACAAGAAATTACCAAGCGATATATCGGCATCGAGGAGGAACGACGAGCCCTAGGTGAAATGACTAAGGTAGTCTATAAGGGAAAAATCGACACCTATCTTCTACTGCTTGAAAATCTCAACATCAAGGCCGGTCTCACAGGAATTAGTTGGAGGGTACGGGTGGAAAGCAAGCTTCCTGAAGAAATTCTTCGCCGGTTATCACATCTAAAGTTTTCCTCGGATGAGGAATGGATGGAAACCATACTGGAAGTTGGCAGACAAGAGGAGCAATTTCTGGAACGGCGGAAACTATCCAAAGGTGAGCCCACAAACAGTGGAGCATCTAAGCGAAAACGCGATGATACAGCAAAAGGGTTCAACACCAAATACGGATACACCGACCAGAAACAAAAAACCAATCCTACCCGATGGAAGTCAGCTAAAGGAAAACCATCGGAAAAGAAAGGAGGATTCCAAAATCAGGAAGAGCATACAGACTGGAAGAATGCTCATGATGGAATCCCTCGAGACGTTGTGGATAAGCGAAAGACAGGAAAGGCTTGCACTCGCTGTGGCCTCAACAACCATACTTGGCGAAAATGTCGAAAGGACATAGTGGTAGCAAGAGCTTTCGCTAAGCAACCAACGAAGGACCAACCAAAATTTTCCCCGAAACCACTGACAGCTGCTCTCACTGTAAGAACATCACAGCCAAAGGTGAACTAGATTTAGAGCGAACCAGCACCTCGAGTATGGGAATTATCGGACACAGAAATGTCCTAAAGGCACCAACGGCGACGGCGATTGGGTATTCGGGGCACTAGCAATAGCGACCGGAATCGAAACTGGGTACCCTCAAGTCTAGGGTGCTGAAGATCACGGCGATAAAAAAGAATTCAAAAATTCTTCAAAAAAATTGGCATCCAGGTCCATGTTTGCATGTTGGGAACCGTCGTTCCCTGGAACCTCGATGAGGTTCCGTAGCGTGCTTCAACTGATTGGATTCAGGGGACCGGAGGATGAGACCTCCCCCGTCAGGGAGATCTCAGTTATTTTTTATTTTCCCTCAGATTGGTTCTAATTTTAGGTTCCTGCTTTTTACTTCTTCGGAAGAAGGATCTCCTTTTTAGGCACTTGTATTTGCTTCCCGTTTTTAGACACTCGGGAAGTGCTGGGCAGTAGTAGGGGTGACCCCCCAGTACGCGCTAGCCCTAAATGCCTCTGGTACAAATTACCATTGTTTAATCCGCCAGAAGGGTGGATTGAACGCAGGACCCTGCGGACAAAATGAAAGGACCAGGCTCATTTTACCACTAGACCATAGCTGAACAGCTGTAAAGTCTTCTGGGAAACCTCAGGATATGGGCTCGCCTAACAGGGACGAGTGGTGACAACAACCACGTCAACCTAACACCAAATAATAACACATTGGTGCGAGATATTCCAAATTTGGAAACGGTTACTATCTTCGGAATTTTCTGCTCTTTTCGAAAATATAATTTATTTTCTAAAATTATTACTCCTTTAGGGTATTATCCTACACGAAAGGCAGAGAAGTATAATTTTTTATTGCATTTTTATGGCGTTTTACTGGTTTCTCCCCTATTAATGGGGGTTTTAATTTTCTGGGAGCACCTCGGCATGGGGTAAAGACCGCTCGTAGTGGGCTCCCCAGAATCTTAATAATTAACTATTTGTTTAGTTCGTCTGAGGAGACCTCTATGGTCGAAACAATGCTGGCGTTGTCACGAACACCCAAGCTATACAACCATAATGTCTTCTAAGCGAGGACGAACGGAGATAACAATGTCGCATAAGCGACAAAAGCTCAAACACGAAGAACCAAAACGCTACCAATGTCCAGAAGGAACTGCAGATATCTGTGTCTACGGGAAACGATATCGCATAAGAGTTTTATTAGACTCTGGATCCAATATCTTTGTTATACACGAAAATTTAATCAAGGAATTGAATATTCCTTACAAGTCTCTAGAGGATCCGTTACCCATTTTGGGTTTTACAGGAAACGAATTATCTACCGGAAGGGATTTCACCCTTCCCCTTTACCTGGATATTGGAAAAAATAAACACTTATCAAAGGTTGTGTGCGAGATCGCACCAACAGGAAATTATGGAATAATAATTCCATTTGGGTGGTGGAATAATGAACATCCTATAACCGAAATTCAAGACTCAGAAAGCTGGAGGTTCGAAGCTCAGGGATGTCAGCTTCACCTCTTACCGGAGGATGAAGGTATATCAATCGAGTGGGATGAGCAGGTTCTGGAATATCCAGAGGCAGTCGTTATTGGAAGAGTTGCAAGAGTAGATGATGAGGAAGAAATAATCCTTAATACACTACCCGCGCAATACCATAACTACAAAGAGCTCTTCTGCCCATCAACTGCGGCGAAACTACTGGCTCATCAAACCTTCGATCATGCTATTGACCTCTAACCAGATTCCCAACCACCCTGGGGACCAATTTATCTCCTCTCGGAAAAGCAGTTAAAAGCACAGGGAACATATCTGGATAATATGTTAAAACAAGGAAAAGTTTCCCCCAGCAAATCACCAGCCAGAGTACCAATACTTTTTGTGCCAAAACCGGATAGACGTTTTAGGTTGATAGTTGACTACCGAGGACTAAACTAGGTCACTATCTACAACAAATATCCACTACCCCTTATGACGGAACTGCGTGACCGTGTGGAAGGAGCCACTATTTTCACCAAGTTGGACCTGAAGGACGGTTACCACCTGATCCGCATACGAAAGGGCGATAAATGGAAAACAGCTTTTCGCACACGATACGGCTTATATGAATATAATGTCATGCCATTT